>CAEGAF010071070.1:0-12428 GCA_903067075.1 Micropoecilia bifurca | reverse complement strand
GCTCCATAGCCGAACCTCTGAGTGCCTTTTATTATATTTGGCCGTAGTCAGGCGCCTAGCCCTTAGTGAGCGTTACATTGTTAAAGTTTTATAAACGTCATATAAAAAGAAGTAGTTTTGGAAAAACTTTGCTCTTTTTCCTGATTTAGTTGTTTTTGTAATTATGTTATTTATATGAATTTTGTTTCTTAGATTTCCACAACATTTTATATTTTGGTCTGTCTGATTATGTAGTTTTTAAATCTTGAACGACTGATGTTTTGATCAGTTACTCAGTACTTAGTAGACTTTTTTACCAAATACTTTTTCAACTCCTTACTTTTACTGGAGTAAGAATATATTGAAGTAGTGCTACTTTTACTTGAGTACAAGTTTTCAGTTTTTATTAGCCAATTTCTTAATGTGGAGGGTGTTTGTACATTTTTTGTGTTTTTTTTTTTTCCTTTTCTGTCTGTGATATTTCATCACTTGTTTTCCGTCAGCTGCTCCTGTTAGCAGGCGTGACAGTCGACCTCCTTTCTGCCGTTTCTCCTCTCCCTGTACTGTAATGGTTCCCTGGAGAGCCAGCAGAGCAGCTCAGCTCAGGCTCTTTTTGGTATGGATCCATTAGTCACGCCTCCACCTTTCTCTTTGCTTTTATTTTCCTTGGCAGCACAGCCTTTTAAAATGAAGTAGGTCACCGTTTATGATTAATGCGGTCATATATGGGCGCTGTTAAATGATACGTTGTCACAGCTTCAGGGTAATTGTGTGAAATGGCGTTTTACTCGAACAGCGTTGCACGATTCCAGGTTTGCTTGGTGCCAGAAAAGTCCAGAAACAATGGGATTTCTTCATCTCTGGTGTTGTGCAAGGGCCGTAAATGAGCCGTTCTCTATATGAAGCGGCCCATTAAGAATGATGGGCTCTGCTGTTTCTCTTGTGGTTGTGATGGTATGCAGGGTGACGCAGGAATCTTGTACAGTCATTGTGTTGTAGCCTCAGGACAAGGATGCACACTCACTCCTTCTCTCTCTCATATTTTGAGGTTTTGGATCAACGCTGGGGATTTCTTCTTGTGCTCTCTTTCAGTTGTGGTTTCAGTCTGCTGAATGCGGCTCTCCGAAACTTTACTGACCCGCCATCTTCTTCACAGGTCTGTGGTATTACCTCTGGGGGCAGGACAGGCCTTGCCTCACTCTAATCGGCTCCCCTAATTTCGGTTACCGCTCGGTTCACCGCGACCTGGAGGCCCAGATCGCCATAGTGACGGAGAACGAAGCCCTTCAGCGCCAGCTGCAGGAGGTCTGCTCGTCACGATGAAGATGATGATGATGATGAATGGGTCTGCGTGGCGCGGCGCTCACCCGGCTCGCCTGTGTTCTGACCCGGCAGGAGCAGGAGACGCTGTACCGGCGCAGCACGGAGGTGTCCGACTCCACGTTCCAGCAGCCCAACCGCTACGTCAAGCTGTGGGTCAAGCTGGTCACCCCCCTCATCAAGAACTTCTTCTGAGATCCAAAAGGTTCAAGCCAACACACAAAAAAACACTTTTTACACACGACAAAACCTGAACGTATTAACGTGTATAAAGGGAAGTATTATGTAGCATCGACTTTTCTGAGCATTACATCATGTTATAATGTTAATATTGCTTTCATTCTTTCACGCATGCTTGAGAAATCCTTTAATCTCTATGGCAACCATTCGGATGTGCAAAACGCCTGGGTGGACCTAGCCCCGCCTGTGAGGCGCAGCTCAGAGCTGCAGTTTCCAGTCATCTCACAGAGCATCACTCCCCACTCAGCTCCTTCAGACTAGCCAGCAGCAATTAGCAAACACCTGGTGGAGCCACTGAGCTCGTTAAATGAGATGCTTCCCAGTGAAGCTCTGGTAGAAATGTTGTTAAAATGTTAATAGAGGAGCCATGTTGTGATGACTTTCTGAAGGAGGAGCTTCAGAAAGAGCAGGAGTTTTTAAAGGGACAGAGGCCCAATTCAATTACAAAGACATGATTAATATATAGATACATCAATGTTATAACAACTGAAGTTAACAGTTACTTGATTGTGCTATAAAACCATACTGTGTACCTGGAAAACACATAAACTACATTATTTTATTAGCTTGGCATCAAAAGCCTGTGATTCGATTAGGTGTGCAAAGGTAGACGAACATCTAAAAGCTGCAGGACAACGGTCTTCGAAAACTGGAGTTCTCTTGACTGTAATTGTCCTTACAGTATAACAGGTTTTCCTTCCACTAAACTTTCTCTATATTGACTTTCAAACAAACGCACCAGTGACATTTTCTGGTTCGTTCTGCTTCCTGAGGTTGTGACTGGCAGTCTGCTGGATATCTGTCGAGTCAGCAGTCTTCCTGGATTCTAGTCACTCCTGAACCTGAACAACGAGTCATTCTGGACACGGCGCACAGTGCAGGACACACGGGTTGAACTGTGGCGTTACAGACATATGGAAAATGTTAAAATGATTAAATTAGTTCAGTAGTAACAACAAATTCAGGTTTTTCCTAAAGTCAAAGTGTCATATAAAGACGACCAGTGATATCAAATTAGAAACTACATCTGGTGTTGTGGAAGGTGAAACTGCAGTGAAACGTCTGCTTCTAATCAAGTTGTTGTTTCTTTCAAAATAAGAGCCTTCACAACACTACTGTCAGAAAGTCGCAGCTTAGGGTCACAAACTGCAGCCATAAAGTGCTCTTACTTCAGAGCTGTAAACAGGTTTATTAAAGTGGATCTGCTCTTTGCCAATTGTCCTTGACCTCTGAACTGTTCTAAAATTTTCACATAAAGTTAGGGAACCACAACAAAAACTTCCTGAATATGCAATATTCCAACTGGGTAAAATGTAACTGAGTTACTAAACTAAGTGAACTTTGCATCAATATTTTCATTTGAGCGTTTTTCCCCCCCCTCCACTTTTTCCCCCTCAAATTGCCCATTTTTGCAGCGTAAACAGGATGCACCCGTCAACATTTTGTGCAGCGCCGCCCGCTCACACATACAGTAAAACAAGCTGCGGGTTCTTTGAAATTCCTGCAGTCATTGTGGTGATTCCCGTCCTCCCCTTCCCAGAACCACCGCAGGGAGAGAGGGGACAGCGGCTCATTCGCCGCCGCCGCCACGAAGCGAAGTGAGTCAGCGCGGCGTTACGGCGATGATTCGACACTTTGGGCCGGGCGACCTCGCCGGGGTCATTAGGAGTGAACGGAGAGGTCGCGCCGCATTTCTCCTGTCGCTCCGGCTAAAGGACAAGCCGTCAGCTGCAGGGCGAGAGAAAGCTGCTCGCTTTCTGAGAACAGGAAGTGTTTCTCAGGCTGGAAACTGCCGATAAATGGGTGGTGTCTTATCACTACCTGGACAGAGAAAAATCTGAGTCATCAGCTGCCAGAAGGAAACAGTTTAAAAAAGATTATCTTTCTGCCCTGAAGCGTAACAAATATGCATTTTGTAATCCCTGTGAGGAGAGGATTTAGTGCTGGAAAACTGCAGAAGAACCAGTTTGATTCATGTCACAGGCTCAGTGTAAAACTTTGTTATAACTATCCTGACAGATGAGAAAATACCAGAGGAAACCAGTCATTCAGATTCAGCTTTTACTGAAATGGAGATAAGTTTAATATCTGTGATATAAAGTAGCTGTAAAATGGAAGGTTTCTGACCTTTAACCTGCAGAGTTCAATTAAAACGAGCTGAAATCTGAGTTGCGTTAAGTAAGGTTGCATAAGAGGGTACTCTAATAACTGGGAGGGTTTTTCCCGACAGTTTCTCAGTCGGATCTTGCAGCAGATTCATCGTCTGCAGAAAGATTCAAAATCATTCAGTGTGTCGAAACGTATCAGGAGTTAAGAAACATTGTTGGACGCACCACGGATGCAGCAGGAGGCCCGTCACCATAACCAATTCTCAGACCCAGGAATGATCATGATAAACAATAATATTGCTGCTTTGAGACCTTTTTCTAGGAATATATTGATATTGACATAATAATGAAAGTTTGTCCTCTGAGCAAGATGTTCAAAGAATCCAAAATAAAATACAAAAACCAAAAAGGTTAAATTAAACATAAATAAAACCAGTTAAAATTTAAACTATAAATAAAATTAATGATATAACCTCTGTAATCCAAATTTGTATTCAAAAAACCATTGATCATCAGCTCATTTCAATTGATCGTGTGATTATTTGCTTATTGCAGCCCAACATTAATCAATAACTGAGACTTCCCCTTTAGTTGTTGTTTTTGTTTCACAAAGAACAACTTTCTTAATCTTGCTAAATTGTGCAAACATTCAAAATCTCCCTAAATGCAATCTGAGGAAACAAAGTGTGAGCTAAGATACCCACAGTGAAGCACGGTGGTGGCAGCATCATGCTTTGAGCTTGGTTTTCTATAGCTGGAAATGGAGCAAATTATGAAAGGTTTCTGTCAGTTTTAGTTTAAATGCGTAATAAGCAACAGAAGTATTTTACTTTTAAGTTTTTCCCCCTAAAAAAAGTTCTGAAATCATTTAGTCGTGTCTTTTTTCACATGGGAAAACAAAAACAAAAAAACAGGGTGTACATAATTTTATATCCATTTCAAATGTGGAATAAGATTGAGAAATTGAAATGGTCTCACTAATCTTTACAACTTTCCGAAACAGTCGATCTGGTTGGGTGTAGCCGGGTCTTAAATGTGTTGCTGTGGAGACACATAAAACCAAAAATAGTTCACGCTTTTATATAGACGTCATTAAACCGAATCAAGTCATAAATTTCACTGATATAATTAAACCAGGCCAATCGAGAGTCATCAAGTCTCTCCAGAGCGATCAGCTTTAAATTACTCAGCCCGTTTTCATGTAAAGACCTAAAAGTTTGGGAGTTGTGGGAATCGTCCAGCCGCTGATAAATAGTTTTTTGTAAGTTAACGTGATTTATGTGCGAATCGGGAGTGTTTCTGAATCGCATTATGAGCTTTCCTGTCTGCAGCCTCATTTAATATCTGCAGGTAATTCAGAGAAGTGCGGCTCTTACCGGAAACCACAGCCAACTCCTTCACACGATAAAAAAATCTAACTTCTGACTTTGAATTCAAACAGTTTAAGAGTAAATATCAGTAAATATGATCCAGTTGCTGATTGTTATTGTCGTATTTCTCTCTCTCTCCCTGAAGAACTCGTTTTTTGTGCGTGTTTTCTTGCTCTGAGTTCAGTTGGAGGTTCCTTTTGTGTTCTTTGTTTCCTTCTGGCGTGTGATCGACTTCTCTTCCAGTACGTCCTCTATTTTTATTTTCCCGAAAGAAGAGGGCAAAACAAAAGCCGTCCTCTTCTCCAACAATAGCCTCGCCTTGAGGAGGGTGTGAAGAGATCTTATCTGCAGCTCGGTTCGTCTATTGTTGTGTAGGAGCGACAGCAGCGCCTCGGGCCTCTCCGGTTCGGCCGCGTTCACACACAGCCGCGTCCAGCGCCGATCCAGAAAGGCTGCGGCGTCTGCTTGTTTTGTTTGTTTGTGGCCGCCCTCTAGTGGTGTAATGTTGGCACTGCAGGGGGGAATTTCACGTGAGGGCAGAGGTTCATCTCAGTACGTCGGGAAATAATCAGCGAGTTAATTTGTTTCAGTAACAAAAACTTGTTCTTTATAGTTATTCTACTCAGTGAAATGTATGGACATTTATTTCTCTTAAACCAAAATCAAAAATGTATTTTCTCAAAATAAATACAGTATATTATAAAATATGCCCAGTGCTAATTTTTTAATGAATTGCTGCATCAATGAAATGTCTAATTTTGCTGAAGTGAATTTTCCTAAACTCCCTGAAGGCCCCAGTAATTGTTGCTCATTCACAGGTTTTTTTTAACCACACTTTTTTTCTTCCACTCAGTTTTCTATTAATATTCTGGGATAAAGTAGCAAACACAATAAGTGAGTTAAATCAATTGATAGCATGATTAATTAAAATTCAGTCAATTTCTATTCTATGATTTTTTTGAAAGGCAAATCGGTTTACAAGCTGTAATTTATTTACGTATTCAGTTGAGTGTGGTTTTTATGTATCCTTTTTAGTCGTTTAGGTTATTCATTTTTATTGTTTTTTGGAGGGTTATTTAAAATGTCTTCCAGTTCCAGTATTAAGATCTCCTCAAAATATTAAAGTTTATTTATCTTTGAAACACCATTCCTGCATTATTCTGTCATTGACGTTATATTTGTTGTGTTTTCATTAGTTGTAAGCCATAATCTTGTAAATTGCATAAAAAATGTTTGAAACAAATGAACTTTTCAATAAGATTTAAATTTATTCAGAAAACGTTTAGGATTTAGCATCAGAAATAATTGTGTTTTTACAAGTAACAAAAAATGCAAAGTTCCTAAAAAGTCAACAGAAGATGATTTTATCTATTTAAAAAAAAAATCTCTTTAAATTTGGGATTTTTCCAAACAAAAATGACTCAATTTCAAAAGCTACAAACTTGGAATAAGTTTATCATTTTCATTCGAAGCATATAATAAAAATATTTTGAAATACATTACACATGCGCTCTCTTTTTTTGATAAATAATAAAGTTTGTCACGACGTAATGAGAGAATGTGATGCTTTCTCTGCCATATTTCCAGATTTTTCACTCGATGCTCGTCATCATCTGAACGTCTCTCTCTGTCGCCTGCAGGCGGTTCTTTTATTTCGGGTTGGACTCGACGGTTCTGAGCCGAGGTCCTGCAGAAGGCGTTTCCCCCGCCGTCAAAGGAAGTGACTCACCCACATGAGTTGGACGTACGATGAACTTAAAGAGGGGAAACCCTCTTCCACTGTTACATTCACCTCCACCATCATAACAATCTGGATTTCTCCATCTGTACTGACTGGAAACATTTCAAACGGAGGAAGCTACTGATCGTACCTGCAGCATGCAGCCCCGTCGTGTCGCCTGCTTTCGGGGCTGAACAGAGACGTGAGCGTCTGCGGCGTAATGAAGGCTGTGACGGTCAGCAGACGGGTGTGGCGAAGCGCTGCAGTCCCTGAGGAGCTTTAATAACGGCTCTCGCAGTTTGTTTACGGCTCTGCCCACAGATACGCGCGCAGTTCTGTGTTGTGTTTGTAAATTAAAGGATCTGCTCGATTTTTAAAGCGACTCGAAATGTTTGTGTGCTTTTGTTGGGAATGGAGTTCGAGAACTCCAGAGGTTTTACTGAAACGCTGCAAAAAAGTAGTTTTGGTCAAATATCTTATTGTACTCCAAATAGAACAAAACTCACAAGTAACTTTTCAGCGAATTAGAAGAGCTTATTTTAAGTCAATAATTCCTTAACATTGCTAAAAAAAAGGACAAGTTTCACTGGCAGATAATCTAACTGATAGCACAACATTTTTCCACATCATAAGTGAAAATCTGCTACTGAATCCAGAATTTCGATTTTCATAACCTTTGTTTTGCTCATTTTACCAAAACATTTTCGGTTAAAGACACAATAGAGTTTAATAAACTCCAATGACAGATAAAGCTTTTTCCCTGGGTAATTTCAAATTGATGGTATCTAATAGTTGCTGCTTTCCAACATCTAGTTTCTTTCTGGGAAAACCTCCCTCATCCTTCCTGCTCTGTAAACAAACATAACAGTCTGAACCGACAGCAGAGGCGAGTAGAGCCAAAAACTTCACCCAAACTGTAGCTGTTGGAGGAATTAACAGTAATTAGTAAAAACATAATTGAATATTTAAAAAATACATAATCAGATGGACCAAATATAAAGTTATGTGGAAATTTTGGTATTATTTATGTTAAAATATCAATTTGGAAAATTGATTTGTCAATTTTTCCAAATTGGTTTCTGTCATTTTAAAACTTATTAAACTAATAAAAGTGCAGGTCTGTCTGAATTTTCGGCTCTTCATTCAGTGAAATTACTCACTTTTTACTCAGCATTGATTCTTCATAATAAAAGTGTAGCAAAAATACTCCTAAAAGTATTTATCCCCAAATGTTACTCCAGCACATGCAACTAGTTATACCATCCAGTCCCAGTTACAAGAAAAAACATAAGTGTGCTCTTTAAAACATTTAAGTTTTAAATGCTTTAAAGGCTGGTTGTGGAGGAGCTGCAGAGGTGAACCGCTCTGTGCGGTTCAGACTCTGATTCACATGAGGTGTAAAATCCAGCCTGTGTGAAACCGAGTGAAGGCAGTTTCTCATAGAAAGTCACAGGCCAACCATTAAAACACCCAGTTTAACCAAACCCTGCAGAGCAGCACGGCGCTGCAGACTGCGTGGGCGTCGTGGTAACCGAGCAAACCCCCGCCGGCTCGCTTCAGGAGCGCTTCTTCACCGTTTTGCTCTTCGGGTCATGAGTCTAGACGGGGAATCTCCCCACTTCCCTCTCAACTCTGACCCCCATGTTTGTGCTGAAAAACGCGGTGCGATCAGATGAGCAGGAAGAGGCAGAAAACGCTGCTGACAGAAATGTCCGGCAGATAAGATCTTGTAAACGGTTTTATCTGCAGAGAGCATCAGCATGAGCAAGCGGTTGAAAGGACCAGACAGACAGAGCGAGATTTTCCAGTCATAATGTTCAACCTGCTGAGAGAACATTTCTAATTTCCTCTAATCAGTCGGATCATTACGGTCAAATCCTGTTTAAATGAGATTTTATCAACTTTAGAAACCAGAACAGGAGACGGGGTTTTTTTGTGTGCAAATTTTTAATACGAGGAAAAGAAACAATAAATTACAGGAAATATTGATAAATAAATATTAAGCTGTTGAACATTACCTCCATTTAAACAAGCAGTTAGAAATCGGGTCCGAATGAAGGTCCAGGCTGCGTTCATGATGACTGTTTACACATTTACAAACGGCTCACTGACGTTCAGCACTGCTGGGATTTATGCAACAACATTCGATAAGAAAAATGCTCGTTTCTTCCCCCCCTTGTTTGATTCCATTTGCAGTCATTTGTTTTAAAGGTTTTACTGCATTTCTCTCTTGGAGAAACAGTCTGAGGTCTTAACGCGCTGAAACCAAATACTACATGGAAAAAAAACTCGTCGGGTCAATATGACTCAATCAGGCCGTCGTAAAGGGAACAGTCCAAGCACAGGTGAGGCTTCTGACCGACTCAACCTGCCTGAAGATTGGGTCAAACGCGGGAGGAATCGGGGGACCGCTGGAGGTAACGGAGTCGTTGTCATGGTGATGGATCCTCCTCCAACGCCTACAGCCCCTTCAGGGAGGAGACTTTCTTCTTCCGAGCCGCCAGCATCTCGTAGAACGGGTCTTTGCTGATGGCGGCCCTGCAGGGTGAGAGGAGAAGGAGAAGAAGAATCACAGGCTGAGCGCAAAGTTTGGTCCATTCACCCAACAGAACAATTAAAATGATAAACTGCTGTTTTAAATATCCATTTAATTACCAATTCTGGTTTCACTTGTTTTTTTTTTCAAACTCAAAAGTACTTTGTTGATCCCAAAGGGAAATTAAATAATTTTTAAAAATAATTTTCATGTGATAAATTGATTTTCCACGACAGGATGCTAATAATGATGCTAATAATGTTTTCTTTTATTTTGAAACCTTGGATCTGAAGTAGATATTTATCCAAACTTATTTGCCTTTTTTTTTAAATTTTATGTTTAAGGTTTTTTAACATTTGTGGCTCTAATTAAAATTTAATTCAGCATTTTAGGGGAAAATGTGACTCTTAAAAGTCTTAAAAGTTGCAGATACCCGTTTAATCCGATATTTGTTTTCGCAAACAAAACATGAGTCAAAAATGATCAACAAGTCGTATAAAAATAAGTTAGAAATGCCTGAAGATTAAACAAGATTTCTGAACCCAAGTTTATCATGAGTTGGAATATTTTTACAATGAAAACACATTTACAGAAAAAGTAATAATGTGAAGGGATTTTATTCGGCAAAAAGTTAAAATGTAGATTCTAGCTTTAACTAGAAAAAGAGTTGTCCAACTCTAGAAAACATTTAATAATTTTGCTTTTAAGTTTAATTTTCAAAGGAAACATATTTTAGTCCAGGTCTGTCTAATCAAACTTAATTTATGAAATGTAAAAACTGAGCATTATAAATTTTGTTGCATTTTAAGATACATTTTCTTATAAATGTTCTGTTTCTAAATCAGAGCAGACGACCATTTGCAAACAATGTGTCAATTCTTTTCATTTTAAGCTTTAAGCAGATTGAATTATAGAGATTTGATCCTGGTTTGATGCTCTGGAGCTTTGATCTTATCTAGAAATAAGATTTGGGCCTTTGAACGTGAACCATCCCCTGTTCTGTGGTTCTGATCCAGAAGAAGCTAAAGGTCTCACTTGATGCTTTTGATCCATTCGTCCTTCTCCTCTGCAGTCGGAGCAGAGATCCTGTAAAACGTGTGGTTGCCCTCGACGACGCGGCCGTCCGCCTCCGTCTTGCAGGCTTTGATCACCTGGTATTTGTTGTTGGGGATGAAAAGCTCGAAGCAGTTCTGGCCGAGAAAACACAGAAAGGGTCAAAACACAGAAAACAAAAACAACCACCAAACGAAAACACAAATGTTTTCTTTATTTTATCCCAAATTTGAATTTGAAATCCACCGGTTGCAATAAGTAAGTTAATTGCATGATAAATAAACTAAAATCAGTTTCTCTCTGCCAAAGACAAAATGACAAAATTATAACTTTATACTTTTTATTTGTCGTTTCAGTTGTTTTGTTTATTTATTTTGGATATTTAAAACATCTTTCAGTGTTTAATGTTCTTTAGAAATCAAAGTTTATTGGTCTTTGACAGAGTATTTGCATTATTCCTTGAATATGTTCTCAAAACCAGAAAGTTAATGTTTATTGCGATAAAGTCTGAGACAGTTTATCGTCTACCATAATTTGTTATCATGATATGCATCATTTTTCAGTTTATGTTCTTTTACAGAAAACCCCAATAAAATACATCAAAGTTTGTGGCTGCAATGAGACAAAATGTGATCTGGTTTTAGGAATGTGAAAACTAATTTCCCTGTTTGTGCTGAGAACCACAGATTAAATAAAACCTTTCAGCTGTAACTTTTAAGAGCTTTTTGTTTCAGAATAAAATATGTTTGAGGAACAATAAACACCTTTGGGTGAAGATGTGATGACACATGAGCTGTAGAGCTGTAAGTATATATATTTTAATTATCAGAGCTAAAAGTATAAAAGCGGCTGGAAATAATTTGCACAATTTAAAAAATAAAATAAAACCATAAAAACATTCTTCTAAACCGGAAGTATTGCAGAAACCTGAGGTTCTTTGTCAACTTTCCATGTTTTTTTTTTAAAAATTTTCTTTATTGTTTCTTTTAAATCTGATTCTGAACCAGATGTGGAAACCTACAAAATCAAAAGTTTACCGGTTTCTTTGAGTCTTCAACTTCTCTGATGCTGAGATTTTCCAGTGGAATAATCCCTCTGGGTTCCTTATCCTTAGGAAAACAAATAAAACAAATAAGAAGCTTTACAAGAACGCAACAGAGCTTTCGTCTGCAAACCGACACTCACTGTGGTGTATTCAAAGTAGTAGAGACAGTTATCTGTGAGGATGAACCAGCGTCTCTTCCAGGTCTTCACTCGTCCACCTGAGGACAGATTAGACTTCAGAAAACCGACGTGCTGCGACACAAATCAGCAGGTTAATCAAAGACAGCAGAGGTTAAACGTGGATTTCACATCAGGATGAAGCAGCAGGAAGCAGAACGTGAACTCCAGGGTCTCCAGGGTTCGTACGGTAAAATTCAAGCATTTCGAAGACAAGTTTTCAACATTTTCCATCACCACTTTGGAGATAAAAACAATACAAATCAGCTAAAAAAAAAGACATATTCAGTTCACTGTTATATAATATAATCTCTCACTGCTATTAATAATATCTTGAGATTCAGGAATAAAACTAAAATTTTACATTTTGAAAATAAAAACGCTAATTTAACGACAAATCCCCCAATTCCAATAACTTTCCTTTATATATAAATGCATTGATAAATGACACAAATCAATAAATCATTAGGAATAATAAATAATTACACTGAAACAATCCAAACAAATCACGTCAAGATAAATTACCTTCCTGCTCAAATTAAATGCTCAAACACAAAGTTACAAATAAAAGAAGAAAATCTCTAAAAATGTCCTTATGGCAAATACCGTATTTTCCGCACTATAAGGCGCACCGGATTATAAGGCGCACATTCAATGAACGGCCTATTTTGAAACTTTGTTCATATATAAGACGCACCTCATTATAAGACGCATAGAATAGACACCATAGTTATGTTGCCACCCGTCCGGTATTGAACGGGACATGATTTGTTCCGTTCATTACAAATATGGATGTCTAATAATAAAAAAATTGGTCCGAGTCCTTTATATAGCTGCTCTAGTCATTGTTTCACTCACGGTTTTGGTGTTGCGATATTGTG
>CAEGAF010071050.1:0-10835 GCA_903067075.1 Micropoecilia bifurca | reverse complement strand
ATTGCATTAAAATTGTAACACTGCTGCACAATTATATGTTTTTGAGCTCCTCTTAAACTTTAATCTGTTGACATAATGATTCCACATGTCTGACAACATGGTTATTTAAGCAAATGTCAGATTTTGATATTCTTTAAACATGTTGAGAAATGCAAATAATGATCCTTATTTTTAAGTCAGAGAAATGTGAGAACAAATGGTGTTTTTTAAAACACCCTCAGACAGGCCTTAAATTGTGCTTTGTTTTGTTTTCCTGCTCCTGTAAGCCAGAAAATAAAAATATTCAATTTCACGCTCCTGATACAAATGTATGAGCTTTCTGGATTTCGTTAGATGCTTTTCAATTTGTAAAATGAAATGGGAACTTGTGAGATTAATGCAGCTTACCTGTGTGGATCACCAAGGCTCTCTGGAGCAGCTTTCACCACGATGATGAGAGAAAGACTCGGAAGAGGGGAAAGTCGTATTAAGGCCTGGGTCGATTAAGTAGTTATTTTGCTACTAATGAGCTGGTTGATCTCCGGAGGCTTATCCTGTTGCTGAAGTGAATAAACCTGGCGTAATATATGTTTGTATTCAAGATGAGTTTTCCTTCTGCCTGAGGTTGTGTAATGTACTGTGATTCCAAGTATCTTACAAACAAAATCACACTGCATGACGGTATAACCAAAAATTAAAAGGTATTGTGTTTTGGAGCAGCTGCAGAGATCTGTGCAAAAATTTCTTAAATGGAGGAATGACAAGATAAAATGACAAGGAGAACATGGTAAAGATCACAACAAACCTTGTTATAGCATCTCTATGTTGAAACATCCAACTTTGCAGTGTTATGGTGTGGGAATGATTTTTTTCCAACATGGCTCTTGACATGATACGAAGCTCAAGCTAAATACTGAAAAATACTGGAATTAAACTCAGTAGATGCTGCAGATGTAATGACTTAGATCAAAGCATACTTCTGTGAATGGCCCAGTCTGTCAGTCAGATGTAAATGCAACTTTGACTGTGTGGCTTGACTTGAAAATACCTTTTTACAGACAGTCTCTCTATTCCTTCTTACTGAGATTGACATATTTTTCAAAGAGTATTAGCAAAAAATGGCAGCTGCACATTTCCTTAAACATGTTTAATTTCAAGCCAGATTTATTTTAATTGTTATAAAAATCAGCTGGAATTAGTTTTAATATTGCATTCAAAGCAGACAAGACTATAAAAACATCAAAAGGTTAGAAAAAGTAGATAATGACCTAAAGAAAATAGATATAAGTATAGAGATGTGTATGAAAAAGACCCTGAGGGGGACCAAGCTCACTAGACAAAGCAGATAAGGCCTTATAAAAGCACAGGGCTTTCACTGCCTGAGGATATGTCCTATTGGGAATCAATCTGATCCTAACCTGATGCCTTTTAACCTTTTGTTGGATGGAAGGGGACAAAAATACCTTCACACTGGGGTAGGCAGAACCACCTGGAGCTTATCCAGCTCAAGACTGTGGAGATGACAATGGATTTCTGGAGAAGTCACAGACTCTTAGATGTTTACCATTTGATCAGTGCTATAGAGCGCTATTTGCAAAAACCAGAGCTCACTCAATGACACAGTTTCTTTCTCCAGGCAGTCACACTGATGAACACTTTACAGTCAGAGAGCCCAGACCAACAGCATGCTGTACATATTTTCTTTCTCAACAATTATTTGTGTGTATTTGTATTTAAAATGTCTTCAATAAGAGAAAAGAGGGACCAAAGCTAAATTACTTGTTTGACAACTTGACAAATACTAAACCCGATTCTGATTTTGATTTATTTCTAGGGATTGAGAAACACTTTTGTTTTTAGAACTATTTCCTTGGGATTGGAGATGTTGAGATTTGAGTTGTTTATGAACTTCCAGCTGTAGTTGCAGCAGAAAGTAATTTTCAGGGTGAATACATAAGCACACCACTCTTTCCAGCACTTTATTTGCAGTGTGACAAATGTGGAAAAGTTCTCGGGATACAAATATTTTTGCAAAGCACATGTCCTCCTTTCTCCATAAATGACACATTTTTTTTCAAATAACACTTATCACTTTAATGATGTAATGATGCCTCACCTATTAAAAGACCAAAATATATGTTCTTTTTGCATCTCAGTCTAGTTGTTCTCATGTTAACAAATGTTTTGTTTTAGGCAGAGCCGTCGCTGTGGATGCATCAGGCTTCTTTTTGAAGAAGCGGGGGACAGAAAGTGTAATCCTCTAATGACAGACAGGCTTGGCTTGGCTCATATATTGCTGTGAAGGTAGCTACACATATCCTGTTAACTTCAATTTGCTCACTGCTGCTGAGCCAGCAGACTGAACTGAATGATAAGGGACCAGATTCCAGCCTAATCCTTCTATCATGTTCCGTCTCTGTTCTGCGCCGCCCGCATCCGTCTCAAACCAACCACTACCGGTTGATTTGCCATCGCCCCTGGCTGTGGAAAGGAGCCAGTAAATGTTCCTCCGAGGTGTAATGGGATGTACATTTTGTTGTTTTCCACATCAACTCATTCTCTTTTCTTACTAAAATACAATCAAGAGGGGGAAAAAGCTTAGTGTTTTTTTTTCTAGTGTCCTCTCTGCTTTGCCTTGTTTCCTTGGCACCAGAGAGGTTTCAGTCTTTCTTCAAAATTGACATTTTTGTAGCAATGCAGTGATGACAGTCTAAGCTTTAAAATCGGTTCCCCCACTACCACCACTGTCTTGCAAAGATAGGACTTATCTTTATGCTTTTAAGAAACTGTATGAATAATGTATAAATGCCACAGTGTCTGATTAAAGTGCTTCATACAGAAGTATTAATACCAATTTAAATTGTTCCACATTTCATCCTGTTACAGCCACAAAGTGTATTTTATTGAAATTGTATATGATAAAGCAACACAAAGCAGTGAATTGTGATGAAGTGTAGGAAGAATGATGCATTGTTTTTATAAAATTTTATAAAAATCTGAAAGGTGTGCAGTTTTATTCACCCCCCTTTACTCTGATAAAGCTAAATAAAATCCAGTGTAATCAATTGCTTTCTGAAATCTACAAATTATTCAATAACTTATGTGTAAGCTTCAAAAGATTATAGACTGACTGTCCAAGTCACCGACCCTAAACATTTGGTGACAGCTGTTTAGGTCCTAGACATACATGTTAGAAGTAAAACGGTTA
Organism: Micropoecilia bifurca; assembly: GCA_903067075.1. NCBI lineage: Eukaryota > Metazoa > Chordata > Actinopteri > Cyprinodontiformes > Poeciliidae > Micropoecilia > Micropoecilia bifurca. The sequence continues at coordinate 7,648 of CAEGAF010071050.1, read as the reverse complement.
TCTCCATCCAGTCTGACTGAACCCAATTTGCAAATAGATGACATTTAAGGGTCTAAGTGTGCAAAACTGGTAGGTAGTTTCTCAATATTATTTGAAGTTGCTTTTGCAATGAAGGAAGCTGGTTTTGTGTTTTATCTGTTACATAAAATCCTAATGAAATACATTGAGATTGGCTGATGTAATGATGCGACAAAAAAAACAATTAATTCAAGCAGTATGAACCTTCTTGCAAGACACTTTAGTTCATCATTACCAGTTACCATTTGAAGTCTCTAGATCCAAATGATTTGGTTGGCTTTACTCCAGCATATTTTATATCTTCATTGTAAAGCAGGGAATGATTTGAGTAAAAAAAATAGACCTCAGTACTTGAACCTAGATGAGAGTATTCCTTTCTTTTTTCTTTCTGAGAAAAAAATAGTTTTCCCCTGTTTATTGTGCTTTATTTGACTGCTGTCACACCTCTTTCATGTGCATCGGTATTTGAATTTCAACTCAAAGCGAGAACCTCTGTGTGAACCAGAGGCTCCGCAGGAAGCTCAGCTCAGGGAGGCTGACGACCCAGAAACAAACCCATGTGTGTTAATGCGGATCCAGCGCATTTGGTGTTGAGGTGGAAGCAACATAAAGTTGATGGAGATCAGATGAGCCATCTTTAGGTGTGTTGCTTGCATTCATACTCGACTGAAGAACTCCCAGTGATTATCCAGAAGGAAAGTAAAACAGTGAGCAGATAATGATATGCAGCTGTCACCTTGAATTAATTGATCGACAGCTAAATATAAAATGCAATTTTGTCAGCTGATAAGCATCTGATTTTATATTTCAAATTAAATTTTCTTTCTGCTTCGTGGCAAAACAAGGTTCACATGAATGCAAATCATTTTTACTCCCACTTCCTGATTTCTGAGTAACATGAGGTTGCCAAGTACAGAAACTTTAGATTATTTGCCCCTCACTAGAGAATTTTAAACAAAAAGAAAAGCACAGTTTAAATGTTTTGCGTTTTCTTGTAAGTGCGCAGAAAACATTTTAACTTATGTCAGACTTAAAACGATTCTGAAATCCAAAGCAAGGCAAGGCTGTGCTCTGCAGCACAGTTTATTATGCTTCTCTGAATATAGCGAGGAGCAACATTGTAGAATACATTATTTCATACCTTCACAGACAGCATTTAAATTTTTATTAAGACCACAAAGTAGGTGACTCACTTGGTGCAGAGGAAACGTTTTAAATGACCAGACAGAGGGAATACAAGGTTAAAAACTTTCCAAAACACATTAAATATCTTAAAGACACTTAAACCACATTTAAGTGTGATAAATGCAGATCAATGGGCTGGAAGAAACTGCTTTAATTTTGGAAGATGCTGCCATATGTAAAGATACACATTAAAATTTGTTTGATGATCTGAAACATTAAAATACATTTAAAGAAATCAACAGAAGTAAGTTCTCAGGGGCAAAGTAGTAATTATGTGACCTCTTTTTGGCCCTGTTACAAAGTAGATTATGATTTCACCATTGTAAATTACTTTCATTCTTTGATTGTCAAAGTGGGTACAACATATCCTACATTTCCCAGCTTCTTTGATTACCCTAAAAACTCGGTACAAAATGAAGCCGTTCAAAACTAAAAAGCCAAGAAATAGCAAAGAGACCTAAGTGATAAACACCCTGCAGATTCCTTCTGTCACAACAAACATGTCTTCGAGTCAGGAGAATCATGAAAGAAAAGCACCTTCACTTTATCCTTCATAAAAGCATCTGGTTTATTTTCTTAATGTTTAAAAGAAACCAAAAAAGTAATTGACTTATGAAAAAGATGCAAACCACCACTTAATTGGATGGGTCATTCTGACCACCCTTTAAGCATTTCCCCTGGTAATGCTGGTTAACTCTTGCTATTCATTAAGAAGCTCACAGCAAGTTTGACAATAACACTAATGATTTGGCTAAACCAGCTAAAGCAGATCAAAACTGTAATCCTTGCTTAACCACACTTTCTTAAGCAAAAGTCTTCTAATAGTTATTTTGTTTTTAGTTAAAATATTCATTCATACACACAATGACTAAGAAATGGTTCACATTCTAATAAAAATGTTTAAATATGATATGATAGCAGAGAAGCAGTTTGCGTTTTTTTGGAATTATTGAAAATTATATTTTCCAAACAAATATACTTGACTGCAATTCATATTTAAGAGCTAAAACACAGCATTATATCACTCTCTGGAAATATTTGTCTAATCCCCTCCTGCCCTTGTAATATTTGTATCTTTAATCCAAAGTGAACAGAACCTTATGGACAGGGTGAACCAACTTAATTTAGGTTCTGGGTAAACACCAGTGTGTACACAGTCAACAGTGTTTAGATAGTCGTTGAAAGAAGCATAGCAGCTCTGACAAGAAGCTTGGAGCAAGATCTCCTCATGGATTTTGGAGCAGATGGTTGTCTGCCTGTTTGGGGTGAGCTATGCGCCCTTGTCTTTGACCTGGTGTCATCATTTCCCATCACAGAGGCCAGTTGAATGCCGGGAATTTTTCATAGTGTAGTTTGCCCTAGGAAGACAGACACAGTTTCTTCTTTGGTCTTTTGTTGTAAGAATCCTATTATTTTCTGACTTCTGTTACTTACAAAATTGCTTTGAGGCATTTGGTGATCCTAACAAGATATCCTTCACTCTCTGCTCCTTCCTCCAGCAGCCAATCTCATCACTTCCTTTTATTCTCGCCATCTCCAGATTTTACATCTTTCTTGCATCATTCATCCATTGTTTTGCAGACCGGACTACCCCTGAGTGAAAAATGAGAAAGGTTGTTGCACGAGGAATTCCCTAACATCTACAAATCCCTTTCATTTGAAATATTGTTTCATGTAATACACACAATAAGTGCAAACAATGACTTCACAGACCGCACTTGAAAAAAGGATGTGATCATTGCATAAAATATTCATGATGCATTTGGACCAAATCCCATCATATATTTGCTTCTGTAATTTCCTCTGACTGCCGAGCGAGGAGAGAAGAGCTGGAGCTGCTGCCTGTTGTCTCCAGAGATGCCTGTTGACAAATTCTGCTGCTATCAAAACTTCTGTGAGGGAGGTGACAATGTCAGGTGCTGCATTGTGGGGGAGTGAAAACTGCAGGCTGAGGACACTATCCAGACCTGCTGTTGTTTGGTCTGCAGCTTTTTAAGGCTTCACTACTGACACCTAATGGCCATAAATATATAGAAGAATATCTACAGAAAGCAGAAAGGACTGTGCGTAAACCTTATCCTCAAAGGGTTGGGAATACATTCACTTTTGTGGAGTCGTTTATGGTGTTGGTTATTTGTTTATTTCTACTCCTGCTTTACCAAAGTGAATAAATTATCTTAGATTTTCTCACAGCCTTTTATCCTCTCTGAGTGCTGTTTTATTTATCTACTCAAAGTATTTTACATTATATATTTTTTAAACTGGAGACTTTGAAAACTACTTTTAAATTTGTTCATGTTGTGTTGCAACTACAAACCTCTGTATTTTATTAGCATTGTCCATTATTGTGAAATGGATTGTGTTCTTTTTTATAGAAACAAAATTCTGAAAGTTTTTATATATATGTTGAAGATGTTCTCCGTTGTATTAAACAGCCACAATTTTTACCATTTCAGCATAAAATGTTTGAAGTATGTCTGTATACTTTAACATTTATTCATTATGTCAGAGTGATTGTTGCCTAGTCTTTCTTGCAAAATACCTTAAGCTCAGTTTATTGGGTTAAAGAGCATTGGTGAAAATCTATTTTAATTGAAGTGACACAGATTCTCAGCTGATTTAAATCCAGACTTTGATTAGGCCCTTGTAACAGAAATATGCTGGGATCTAAATCACCCCATTGCAGATTTGGTATAATGTTTAGGGTTGTTTTCTTGATGGAAGGTAAACCTCAAACCTATTTGAAATCTGACCTCCTGTCATGGTATCGTGCTGCATCCCCACAGCATGATACTGCTACCATCATGTTGTATTCAAGGTGACGTACTGTGCAAGATGTCCTCCACATATTCAGTTTTGCAAGGTATGTTTGTTTTCATTTGACCAGGTATAATTGTGTTTATTTCTGACTTTTTTTTATTTATTCATGATTGATTGATTTTTAATATTTAGATAGCATTTATGCATTATCTGCACATGGTGGTTGCTCTGGATTTTAATATTAAAAAGATTTACCTAGATATTATTTACTTATCCTCTGTCTTTCACTTTAGAGCTGTCAGCAACTTTATGTTGGTCTTTTGTATTAAGTGTCAAGGCAAAATACAGAAGTTTGTCACAATGAGAAATATGCAAACGTTTAGAGTATGAAGGCCTTTGCAAAGCAGAATTTTAATATATTTTATATAACTACTCTTAAGTCTGTATTTGGCATTTAAAAATACATACACCTTCATTATTCATAGATCTATGATATATTGTTGGTAATCTAGTGTTTGTTCCTCTTATCAGAAGAAACAGGCACTCAGCAGTGTAAGTCAGCTATATCAACAGCAGGAGTCTTTTAAGCCTAAACCATAGCCAAGAAATAAAATATGGTGGCTGACTTTTCCAGCATTTGAAGGTTAATTATTCAAGACTTTTCTCGCCTCACAACAAGCCAAGAAACAGCAGGATAACGTGGCAAGCAGCAGGAGCTTCTTTCTTTATTCCCTCGGAGGGTGCCACAAGTTTAAACCCAGCGTTCTGTTTTAATTGAGATGCACATATTGTCTGGAGTCTGGCGCCTTCGAGCGCGGCAGGAGGAAATGTAGGGCAGGCATGACCTCAGTTATTCTGCACACTCAGTGAAGCAATCAACGATATGATTTGATCCAGCAAAAAGAATAATCTGTAATGTCTCGTAATGATGAATTGTGAGTGGGAACTATTTGCTGCTACATCTGTTTAATGATTAAAAATGTGCACTTGTTCTCCATGATGAATGAGCAACACATGAATGCATGTTGGTATAATTAAAGTTTTACATAATTAGGTATCTATCATATTAAAAAGCAATTAAAAACACCAATTGGCTGGGAAAAAATGCTTTTCATAGCATAATAACTGGATATGGAGAGGACTATAGAAGACAATGCAATCATTGATTTGTTTAATAGTCTACTAAGGCAAATCCATTTTTGCAATAATGACATGTTTTTCATTTTCCATCATTAGCAGAGTTTGTTTTTGACCTCTCCCAAATTCCCCCTAGTTTTAGAGTTTTTGGACTAATTACCCATATAAAACCAACACTTATAGCACACAGAGTGAATATCTTCATTTTCATGTCAAATCACACCATAAATAAAAAACAGTAAAAAACAAATTAGAGTATTCTCTCTTCACTGCCTTTTTGCTTGTTTGTAAAAAGGACTTAACATACATCTGTATGGAAAGACTTTCATTTCAAAATAGGACAGAGGACAGAGACAATTTGCACACAGTGAGATGTCATCTTTCCCATATTTCAGGTCATGTTTACACCAGGTTACTGCCACTCATGAAAAATATCTACAGGGAGAATCGATTGAACAACCTTCTACTTGGAAAACAGCTGCCCTAAAGAATGAACCAGCTTTACTCTATGTCTAATTTTAGAATAATATAACGCTGCTCCTATTGCCATGTCTTCCAGGGTTTTGTTGGCAGCAGAAATCTTATGTAGGTCAATATTTAGTGCAACGTAACGGGAAAACTGGCTTTTTAAAAAAATATTTTGTTGTCATTTGTTGATACTGACATTAATAATAAATATTGTTTTCTGTCTTCTGTGGAAAATGTTCATGCTATAATGATATTATCACAGAAGTAAAGCACATATAAGTTGAAGCATGCAATAGTGATTTCCTCACCTAATAGATTAAATAACTCTAACTATGAAAGTCAGTGTCTCAGTAACATCTGTTGTAGGCTTGAAGGTGCATAATATAACTTTAATAAAAAAAAATATATGTTTCTTCACATATTTGTTAAACCTGTCATGATCATGGGACACTGTCTTATGGAACAAATAATCTCTGATACAATCCTTCTTCTCCAGCTCAATTTTTCCACAGATTGTCTATCTCGTACCATACTGTAATGATGTAGTGACACTTTCAATAAATAATGCTGCAGCTTTGAGCATCAAATAATACTTAACAAGTTGAATTATTGTCTGCTGAAGCAAGGTATTCCACTTTTCTTAAAAGGTATTCTATGAGCAGTGGCAGTTTCTCTTATGGTCTGATGTGACACTTGGGTGCTTTACACCTCCTGCCTCCTTTAAATGTGCCTGAATTTGAATATTGCTGATTTTCACAGTCCATATCACATCAAAATTACACATACAGAGACACTATTCCACATACAGACATGCATTCGATTTGTACTTTCACCCATTTGTTTTAAATGAAACCTGGCAGTTTGTAGAGAAAGCTTGATTTTAATCAATAAGCTTCTATCTCAGTAAACCACCTTATTCTAGCAAAATAGTTCAAAGTTATTGGGGTTTTTTTTGTTTGTTTATTTTGCATATATCTGGCTTTTAAGACTATCCATCCATCCATCCATTTTCTTTGCACCCTTGTCCCTTAATGGGGTCGGGAGGGTTGCTGGTGCCTATCTCCAGCTGACGTTCCGGGCGAGAGGCGGGGTTCGCCCTGGACAGGTCGCCAGTCTGTCGCTTTTCACTTTTAAGACTAGTGAATGGATATTCAGAAGTGTTCAGGTCAGGTCCATTCCACAAGCTTAATCTTTACTTGGTCCAAAACCAATTTCATATGTGCTTGTGGTTATTGTGTCTGGGTTGTAACTGTCTAATTCTTGATCTGAGGTTAGTTTTAACAATTTCCTCAAACATCTCCATCTTTATAATTTCACCAACTTTGTACTATACTCCAGTATGATTGACCATGAAACATTCCATAAGCATAATCCTGGTATAACTCTGCTTAACATTGGGTACAGTGCTTTTTAGGTTTCCAAATGCCACCTTGAAACAAACACACACTTTCCAATTTTGGTACCCCAAATACCTCAATTGTTGTCTTGTCACAACCTCAGACTTTTCAGTAGGGAAGATTCCCTTGTTCATATGGGATTCTATAGGTTTCTGGCAGTACGTCTGGCAGTACGTTTGGATGTTAAACTGACTACACCTTCGATATCGAAACCGGTTTCCCAGCATCTTCCAGTAAATAATAGACTTTAGCCTTGGCAATTGATGTGTTATTCCTGAACATTCAGTGCAATTGCTTTCTACTGAAGAGGACAGTTTGGTTCATATGGTTGAAATGTAGACACAATTCACCTTTGAAAATGATAAAATATCAAATACTATTACATTTTTGATGGTCTTCTCATTTCAATTATGAAGCATATATTTATAAGTGATTTACACTCACTTTCAAGAATAGAACAGCTTTTTTAAGGTAGCTTTTATATTTGTTCCTTGAAGAAATTCCTAATGAGCCCTGTGCCAGTTTTAAGCTTTATGATGATAAGTTACCATCTTGAGGAGGGCTTCCTAAAGGGATTAAGATATATAATATAATACAATACAATACAATATAATATAATATAATATAATATAATATAATATAATATAATATAATATAATATAATATAATATAATATAATATAA
>CAEGAF010071046.1:0-14934 GCA_903067075.1 Micropoecilia bifurca | reverse complement strand
TTTTCTTTTTGGAAAAGTTATCAAAAACAGGTTTTTGTCTAAATTAAGGTGAATTCATGGTTCCTTTTTCCACATAACGTAACAGTAGTGTTTATGATAAAAAATAAATAAATAATAATTATGTGATCGGTATCGGGAATCGGAATCGGCGATTTTCCCTCAGGGGTGATCGGTATCGGGATCGGCAGGAAAAAACCTGATCGGCACATCCCTATTATATATATAAATATATGGGTGTGTGTGTATCTGAAGATACAAACAGAGAAAAACTACAGGCCTGAATAAAGGCCTGGACAATAAAAGAGTTTTCTTCTTAACGTAATCCACATAATGCATGGATGGTAAATAACCAACATGACAGGTGAGATGTAATCTCAACACAGGAAGTAGGAAAGTGTTTGGATGGACTTACGTAGCCGACGTCTGGCCGGTAGCATGTGTACGCTCCCAGAATGCTGTGCAGAACGTCATAATAAGGCCCGCCCTGAACATCAACAGAGAACCAATGAAGAACCAGGAATGAGCTTCTCTTCCACTTATACAGCTTTCAACATGACGGAGCTTTTTAATTATATTCAGTATGACTGAATCTACATTCTAGATACAACCTTCATGTAGCTTCCTGTTTCTCACCTGCTGGAAGATGCACAGTTGGGGGAAAGTTCTGGAGATGTCCAGCTTGATGAGCTCCAGGCTCGACTCGCGGTCGGAAGAATCTAAAACGTCTTGAAGAAAACCCGTTGTGTCATGTGGGAATTTTACTTGGATCAGAAATGAAAAACAAAGAAATCCACATTTTGCATTTAGTCTCTACCTTCGGTGTCAGTGGTGGGAACCGCTGTGCTTCTCCACTTCTCCTTCGCCCGGGCCAGACAAATGTTATACAGGTCTGCAGGGATGGCAGATCAATCCATATGAGACAGGAGAGGGCAAAGGTTAAGGACGATGAGCGGAGAACAAGATGATTTACAGAAACCAGAACTCCATTAAAACTTTGATCCTACTTGTTGCTGCCCTCTAGTGTTCAGATCCAAGTACTGAATTTGATGAGTGGGGCACCAGTGACCATCATGTTCAACATTCACCTCTCATCAGCAGGTTTATATTCCTACAGAAAGTTTCTATGAACCACCTAACAAAGACATTTAGAATAAATAAAAGCTACCAGCTGAATATTGTGATAAAGGAAAAAGATATGTTGGATTTTTCATGCATCTATTGAGCCTCTGGGGGCTGGAGATTAAATGTTATGTTCTTGAAAGTTGCAGAGGAAACTTTAACCTTGTTCTTTCAGAACGACATGGCGTCAAAAACATGTTTGAAGATCAATATAGCCAACTTCCTAAAATAATACCCAAGTGATTTTTTTTGTAAATGACTTGGTTAACCAGTTTAGGTTAAAAATGAATTGGGTATTATTTTAGGAAGGTGACAATATTCAAGCTTAAGTGTCAGGAACACATAGAGTTTTATTACTACATACATTACCTGCCTACTTATACAGCAGAGATCTTGAAAGCTAACATGTTGTTTCCTCCAGTATGTAGAGGAGATGTTATATTTTGAGCCGTCAAACTGAACATTTTTTCAGTTTGATGGCTCAAACTGAAAAAATGTAATGAAACATTATCTGTAGTACAGATAATGTTTCATCCAGTGCATGAGTTAGCTTTGAAAACAGTTAGCAAAACCTAGCTTCCTCTAATTTAGTTTTACAGGATAAATTCTAAAACATTAATTTACTTGGATGATTTGTAAACATCCTCAATCTCAATGGGTCTATAGGAGCAGGATTACATCACTGTGTAATTAACACTGTATATTAACTCTTCTTACTTAGATTTCAATTAAATACATCAATAAATTACTCAACCAATAAGGACACAGATTAGTGTTTGAAAAATGATACGGCTGCCTTTTAATGTTAACCTGAAGATATTAGATTTATTTGTCTGCTTCATGTCCCATGAACTCAACCAGTTAGAGGAGAGCTGGAAGACCAAACAGATTGGTGAACTGAACTAGAACTCTGTAAATTTAACTTAAAACTGAAATCAACAACAAAAAAGGATAATAGTAATGATAATAATGTACCATGTGTGATGTTCAGCTCGTTGCCCACAGCTAAGCTCCACACTTTCCCCCTGACACTTGGAGGGATGCCTTGCCACCAGAGGTCCCTGACTCGCCGGGAGGTACACCTGCAGACAGAGAAGAAAAACTCAGGCTGCTTTAGAACTTTGTTTCTCTTTTTAAAGAATCCATTACTGATCTGTGCCACATGGGGGCGATAATATACAACTACAGCAGCTACTGCCTCTACTGCCAGAGCAGGAAATAACAGGTAAACCCAAACACAATGTGTCTGGCTACTACTTCCTGTTTAGGTTTTCACAACTCCTTTTACTGGCCTGCGTGTGTTTGGTTGTAGCAGCTAATGTGGTAGTTAATTGGTCTAAACTAAAGTAGACCAACTAAGTAGAGAAAGTAGAGAAAATATCCTACAGGTATAAGGATAATTTCTGAAGAACAAGTATTACAAGCGTGTCCAGTTTTGAGATTAAGTGACCCTCAAACGGGCCAAGTATGATGGAAATTTCACCCAGGAATGTTTCATGTTTTTCAAAGCTTGTGAATGGATAATTGTTGAGATCTCAGCTGATTCTGAATGCATTTCCGGTTTGAGTTAATCTTGTGGCGGCAGGAAAAAAGGCAATTACAAAAAAAAAAGAAAAAAAAGAAAAACAGAAAAAAAGAGAATAGAAAAAAACCCACCTGCCCTAGATTTACAAAATGGGAAAGTAACCTTCACAGTCAATTTAAAAATACATTTATTTTTTAAACACTAGAATAAATGGGAGAAATATAACTGATCAATATGTGGCGGAAATAATTGAGAATGTTTAGAATGAATAAAATATTTAGAAAAGATGCTACAATACTCAAAATTCATTGATTGAGTCTATTGTGCTGTTAGTCTATAGATCCATATAATGCTACAGATGTTATTATTCTCCTATTTGGTTTTACTAAAAACTGATACAGATGGAATTAAAAAGTGTTATGTAGAAGGCTGTGGAATGTTAACTAATCATTTCTTCCTTTTTTACTTAAGTCAAACATACAATTTTGCATTTATTTAATTTACTGTAACTCATATAAATGTGACTTTTGGTGACTCACATTGTGCTCCAGTTGGGTAGGATCTCCTGGTTCCAGATCTGGGCTGCCGTGCCGATGCTCTCCTCCAGCTTACAGCGATCCTCCAGCTGCTTCTTCCTTTTCTGAGCTTCCTTCAGCTCTGCAGAAGACAGAGAGTGAATTTAACAATACAAAAAACCAACAACAATATATGACGAGCTGATGTGGTTCAGTGTGGATTCCAGCTGGCTGACCTCTCTTCTTGGCCTGGGCCACCATCTCCTCATACTGCTGTCGGTGTTTCTGGGCCTCCTCTGCAGGTTTGGCGGGCAGATTACTGCAAAAACAAAGACGAGTGTGTGTGTCAGAGGAAATGAGTGAGCAGCAGTGTGTGTGTGTGTGTGTGTGTGTGTGTGTGTGTGTGTGTGTGTGTGTTCTCTGAGCACTACCTGCATCATTTATGAGAAGCAGGCCTACAGCCTGAAGAGACACATCTGTCCTGTAGAGGAAACTCTTTACACTCCATCACAAGCTGCATGTAATCCAGCTGCACGTAATCCAGCTGCACGTTTGGATCTGCTTTCAATTTTACTTCTTGTTTCCACAATGTTTTTGATTTTTGGACCCAAGACCAATTTCTGATTTTTGTAATTAAAAAGGACATAAAGGATGAATGTCCTTTTTGACTTCCTGTTTGTTCCTCAAATGGAAGACCCCACAGAGTTGAAAGGTCAGAAAGGCATTGTGTTTTGACAGAAACTCTCTTTGTCTCTTTCTGTAGGAAGAATGATGCTTCAACTTGGCCAAACTAATAATTAAGTATGACCAAGTCAGAAAATCTAGCTGGTCAGCAAAATATCTCTGGCTACAAATTAAAGTTTGATTTACACTACAAAAACTCACACTAAGAGCTGTATTTTCGGTTATTTATTTGTTTATTTTCTAATCTCCAATTTCAAGGTGATCCTTTTTTTCCAGTCAATCTTTTTTCTAATAAATAAAAAATACTGATGCAGAAATGGAATGAATGTAAACACAGGATTTCTTGCATATAATCAAAATGAAAGATGGGGGAAAAAAACTCCTGGAATTCCAAGAGGAAGTTTTGATGAATTAGTTGATTTACAATGAAATAAATTAAGCAGCCCAGAAGAAGGAGGTCTAAGAAAACAGTAAGAACAACCACCAAAAAAAATAGACAGGGAAGGTGAAGCTTCTATCTTTTAACAAAGTAAGAGGTAAGTGGAACAAACAAGGCATAAGCTCCAAAGATTATATTAATGAAGACACTGGTAGGATGGAACGATGAGGAAACGTACGCAGGCCTGTCCTCCAGGATGAGCGCGGTGGTGGAAAGGGGCTCGAAGTCCAGGTTCTTTCTCACTCCCTGCCTGGGGGACGTCGGGTTGCCAGGTCCAGCTTTGCCACTCTTTGTTTCATATTCCTGAGGACAAACACAGACATGGATGGAGAAAAATAAGAAAACAAAGTGACGACCGACGGCAATAGAGGCTAAATTATTTAGTTTGGGCAGCAGCTTTTAGTGTCAAGAGTGGTGCTGGTATCAACGTGTAGCATCAAGGAGAAAAATAAATCTAGAAGCATTTCACTGAGGAAAGTCCTTGAAGGGTCAGAAAGTCATGTGGAAGAACAAACCGATGAGATTTAGTGAAGGACAAACAAAACTATAAAAATTTTAAAAATAAATCAAGAGACGTCGTTATGGACTGACTTATTTTCAGTTTGTCTCTAATGAGCTCTGATTTAACACTAGGTGTGACAGATAGGGGGGAGGTCATGTGATGTGTGTTTACAGCTGAGGTCATTGAGCAGCTTAACTCAAGGCCAGCCATCAGCTGACTTTCACACTGTGTGGGCGCAGAGTTACGGAGCACATGGGTCAGAGGACGGCCTCTTTAGAAACACGGCGCAGGATTCCTGACTGATCACAAAGCAGATAAAAACAGAACAAGCGCAGCGTGGATGTACATCAAACTGAATCACAGATGATTTCGTACATTAGCAACAGAGACGGAGGCCTGCTAGAGCAGTTAGTCACCGATCAGCACAGAAAACGCCAGGCAGGAAATTCATTTCTACACTCAGAATGACTAATGTTTTCTGTCTTTGCTATGCTGCCTGTAAAACCTGGACTGTGTGGAATTATTATAAGTGACTGAATTATGCAGACTTTTTATTATAGTGGAGTATTTGTCTTCCAACTTAAAAAAAATTATCTACATGGTCTGTTAAATCTTGATCAAAAATGCTACATCTGTGCTGAACCGGTAGGTGGTGATAATACCCACAATTCAAGATTCAGAGCATGGCTAAATCAGTGCCAGGCAAAAGATTTGATTTAATAGAGAGAAATGTTATTTACTTGACTGAAAAACACAAAAAAATATGTACAAGTTCTCCTAGATTAAAATTAAAAACACTGTAAACGGCAGCAAAATTCAAATGCTTGTGTTCTTTGGCAGGTTGGCCATTTCCTTGCGTCCATATAACTAAGCTTAATGGACAAATAAAAATATAAAATTAACCCCACAGGAATAGCTTCTATTCTTCTGCTTCCTTTTCTAACACAGCATGAATTGAGCTGCTATTATTATTGACTTACAAAACCTTTGGTAACAAAGTACAAAGAAAAGAGAATTTACATTTTACAAAGTCTAATGCTGTGCAGCAGTTTGGAATATGGCTGCATTAAAAAAAGAAAGAAGAAATATTGTTCATAAATATTCGAAAATGCTTAAATAGAACATTTTGGCACTGTTACCAAATTTACCTCTCTCATTCAAGAGGTAAATTCTCTGTAAAATAAAACTCTTTATTTAGAAAAAAACTGATCTGGGAGAATAAGAGACTCTGGCCTAAAAAAATAAATAAATAAATAAATCAATAATGCATGTCTGGGAGACATTCTATTTACCTACAGATTTCTCTAAAGAGACTTTCTCCCCACTGACTACAGTACCACATGAACTACAAGACATTGTGAAACTTTAGAAAAAAAAGAGCTAATTGCAACAACTACCAGTAATCGAAAGCCAATTCAAAAAGATATTCAAATGGGAAACTCCCTGCAATGGTTACAAGAGGAACAGGAAAATAACCAAAAGAACAATAGTAATGTAATGGAGATAAAAGATAAAACAAGAATGCCAAAAGCATTTGAAATGGTTCAGGGGATCAGAGGACAGCAGCTGATACAGAACACAGGAAGCATTGTGGGTAATGACCAGGAGCACAGCAAGCAGATACAAAGCTACTGGAAGACTGCTGTGAATAAACGTTAACATCCTACAGAAGACGAGCCGAACTGAGATTAACGATTCGATAAGACGACAGGCTGCTTGTTTCTTTGACACTGCTGAAGGCAGCTGGTTCGTCTGAATCAGCTGCAAAGATAAAAGAAACAAATCCAAACCATTTCCTCTCTCTATCAAAGCAGAGAAATCCCTCATAACCGTCAGCTAATCATTATTGGAGATAACGTTTGTAAGTCATTGGTAATGTCTGGATTTCTTTTTTCAAAGGAATATTACTAGGAATTTGAACAGAACTTTAATTACTCTGTAAACCCAGGTACAAAGGTATTGATGTCACAGTACTAATTACAGCATGAAATTTCTCATCGGAATAAAATTAGTGTCAGAAACGGCTCTCAGCCATTAGCTATGTTTATGTTCAACACTATTATTCTGAAGTAACAAAGTACATCGTTTTTGCACTGTAGACTAATCAAAACCACACGTTGGTTTGGTTGGCGTTGTTACAAAAGCTCTAAAACTGTCTACTTCAGGGTACAGCTAGCATCAGGGCTAAAGGTCAGCTTTTTATTGAGTGGACAATTTATCATTTCTATTTCAAACTGTTGCCAACATGTACTGAGTAAAGCTGAACTGGATAATTCTACATTGAACAGAGAATCCTGAAATTGCAGTTTGATATTTCTGAGATATTTATCTAAATTCCGAAAACATAAGTTACATTTTTGACACTTTAGTTTCAATATTTTGCCTTTGATTTAGATGAGCATGAAAACCTCCACATATGGTCTATATTATTGTTAGCGATGTACAATATATCAGCAACAACATCTGAATCGGCTGATTTTAACCTTTGTTCAACGACTGTAATCACTGCAATAATAAAACTGGGCTGATATTTATTCCCATCTTGTTGCTGTTTGTGCTTCAGGAGAGAGAGAAGCAACATAGATGTTGTGGTCACTTTTACACAGTGTTGAAAGTTAAATGTGTCGTATTATCATGCTATGATAATCTGTCATAGTGGAAGTATAAATATCGGCCAAATTGTCAAATCAGTGTATTCCCAATTATTGTACAAAGATTAGGTTATTTATTACACATACAGTCAATTGTAAAAATGTTGAGTATTTGGCAAAAACAATTTAATCTCGTTTTTGAAAACTCATGTAATGTCTGAAACAGACTGAATTTATGTTAACTTTTTTTTTAGTTCCAATAATGGTAACACCACACAGAAAAAAAAAATCTCATGTCAGATTAAGTAAATATTGTCAGTCTGTGTGTTTTTTAATACAAAGCCAAAGTGGATTTTATTTTGTTCATTAGTCAGTGTGAACCCTGGGAGCGGTTGCACTTGACTAAAACAGATCAGCCAGAGTTCTGCACCACTGAAGAGGCTGGATACAGCAGAGAGGGAATGAAGAATGGAGGGAAGGGGTAGAAACAGCTAGTAGTATCTGTTCAGCAAAGAACATGATGTTAATGTGGGGAATGTAGGAAAGATGGAAGGATGTGTGAAATCTGTGTGTCAGATTGGCAAATTAAACTGCAATATAAATCAGAGCCTAAAGCTTCACTGTTCAGCAAATTCTGCTGCCGAAACAACACTTAGCTGCTGATGAGTAAAAAACATGGCAGCTTACAGTATAAATCTGAAGACATTTATTTAAAATTAGGTTAAAGCACTACCTAGCAACATTTAAGATCTCTAGTTTTTTGTTTTTTTAATTCACCCATTTCATGGTTAATGAAGCCAAATCATCTGAATTATCCAGATCCTCTGGTTCATGTCAGATCCCATTCCTAAGATAGTAGATTTCTCAGCCTGCTCTGTGTGCTTTAGTTCTATAACACCAGTAAGAGAGGCAACATCAATCAATAAAGGAATTAATTTATAACAGAAACCAGGCCAATTAAAGTCACTGGTGTTTTCCATGCTTCAGAAAAAGGATATGTCTGCATTATTAGCCAGCTGTTCATCTCACAGCAGAGAACCTGGCAGTGAGCCACTGGCTTTGGTTTCAGATGAAACACTGGAAAGCAGAACTCTGTGTGTGTGTGTTTCTCACACAGCTTGGCTCCATGCGCAGCAGCTCTCCTCTGGAACAGCAACCATATCCCGTGATAACCTGGCGCCACGGCAACATGCTTTGTCATACTGCCCTTCAACAGAGGTCTCCAGTTTCCGGAAAGTGATGAAAGAGCTTCCGAGTGCCTGGTTACACTGACCGACTGACTGACCGACTGACTGACTGACTGGTGTTAAAGCTGGCAGCTAATAGCCTTTACAGCTAAATCCTTCACCCTACAGGCAGACACATTTATAACTAGTCTGCGGTCATCATAACCTGCTGCCACACAACGTAGGCAAGAGTTAACATCCCATTAAAGTATTTCTGGTATTGTGCTTCCTTAGGCGTTGAAATATATTGTTTCTTTTGGCGTCAAATTGTCATGGAAACTCAGCCTCCTCACTAAATAATGTATAGCGTCAGATTAAAGGCTACAGCAGCGACACGCCTCCTGGTTTCATGACACCAGTAAGTGGAATTTGCCTGAGGCTAGCTAGCAGAACACATTGAACAGGTCACTAGGTTTCATTTGGTATAGCAGGCAGGAACTACAGAAAGGTTTCCAAGTTTAAATAGCAAAACTACATCATCCTTCAGAGTAAATTAAAAACAGAGACTCAGATAGATGGAGAAATACAACCAGAGTGATCATATGCACACGGTGTCTGCAGGTTTCAATAAGCCAAATGTAAGACTTTTTAATGCCAACTCAAATTAAGATAATAAAAAAGAACAATATAGGGGAGGACTGAGGGATTCTGCTGGCTTATATGGGTTGGCACCAGGGCAGAGCCAGTGGTAAAAATGAACATCGTTCGGCCAACTAGCAATTTCCACCTGCTACCTGTATAAATAAAATGATGAGCTGCCAATATAAAATATGTAAATCTCCAGCAAAAAACTAAGACATTTTCTAGAAGAACATTTCTGTGTTTGAAAAGTTGAAAATTTGCTGGAAAAAACTAAAATTTTGAGATCTCAGAAATTTGAGGAGAAAAAACTTTTGAAATTTCTGAGTAAATATGACTCTTGTCTGTTTGAAATCTGAAGAAACTAACTCAGTGACTAATTCATCCAAACATCTGACACTCCTGGGCAGCAGTGCTGTTTACCAGATCGATTAAAGCAAAAAGATGAAAATAATTAAATGACTTTGTAACGGATTCAGTTATCCTCGGATGGAGAACAAAAACATGCCAAACAGCATTTAGTTGCTGACCGGAGTGTTGAATCAGAGGGAGTTACTAATTCAGCTAATTTTTTTACAACTAATGTAGTCAGAGAGAATGAACTGAGATCATCTGTGTGCCGAGTTACACTGGAATGTGGTCCATTACCGTGGTTATTCATACATTTTGGAACCAGCAGCTATTGATCTGTTTGAGAACAGAAAGTGAACTCTCCCCTTAAAAAATCTGTCCTGACCCTCAGAGGCACAGTATTGTTCCATCGTGAGCCTTTTGAGTCAGATTGATTGTGAGTTTGCAATAGATTTTTTGTGATTACTTTTAAGTGACAAAATAAAAAAAATAAAATAAAAATCAATAGCACACCAAATCTAACACTGTTTGAGTGTATGCTGGATTTATTCATAGGACTTTGCAACCAAATATATAAAAGTACTTGTCTTTGTCTTCATTATGGTCAATTTCAGTAGTGGACACGCTTCCGCAAATGAACTAATGGCAAAGCTAATTTTATTTTGTTGCACACTTAGCTTCCCCTACTTAGATGCTAAAGAGCTACTTTACTCGGTTGCTTTGTAAACGTTCAAGTTGAATAAAGTTCAACATCTGTGTTGAAGGCTTAGTTATTAATCTTCAAGTAGTTGTACATTTATATCCATGCTCTTATTTTGAAGTGAGTGAAGACTGTTAATATTATTTTCACTTATAAATTCTATTTTTTTTTTGCACGACTATACCAACAAATATACATTGAAATAGATAACAGTAATAAAATTAGAGGTCCAAGCCAAAGCAACCAGATGGCACGGCACCATACATAATCATCATCATAGCAAAGATTTTCTACATGGATTACTCAGCGGTCAGAGTATGAGGGTTTCTGGAGAGCACACACTCAGGTGACCAACAAATAGAAAAGAGAGAGCTAAATATCCATTTAAAAACATTTGCAATGGGGGACAAGTCAAAGTTAAAGAGGCCAAACCAGTATGCACACCCAAGTGGTGCTTTTGTAGCATGTGGAGAATGTGGTTTGTATTGTCTTGAAAATCAGGCGTTAATATTTGTTTCCTAAGCTGCTCTGAGGTCAGGCTGAACTCATCTGCATCAAGTGTGAAGTGCCAGAACCATTTTCTTATTACTTGAAGTAAACTTAAATCATTATTGTAGTTGCCCAACTTTCTCTGATTTACAAATTTTACCCCCATTTATAGAGACACCAATGATTGTTTAGCAGCTCATTTGAAGAATTACATCCATCCATCTATTTTCTTTACACCCTTGTCCCTTAGTGGGGTCAGGAGAGGTGCTGGTGTCTATCTCCAGCTGACGTTCTGGGCAAGAGACGGGGTCAACCTGGACAGCCTGTCACAAATAACTACATTAGTGATGAAAATATTTCTTTGTAGCCTTTCTGCTTTGAGGTCAATTTTCTCCATTAATTTGAAAAACATCTCTAAAGCATAAACAAATTGATGTCTTGTATCAGATTGTTCATCTCTGAGCATGAAAAAGTCAGATACTAAATGCTGAGCAGCAGACATGTCTCCACAGAAAGAACTTTCCTTGTAAAATAGCTGCAAACACCTTTTGTGATTCCCCTCACTTCATCTCTATAAACATGTCATTAGATCGGGAAAAATAGCAAAGTTTGCATCCCACAGTAACAACCTGCACACTGAAGAGTGTTGTTAATTGGCCTGACTTAGTAGAATTTAATATGGTGCATTAAATGAAAAGATTATTGCGTTTCAGAACTATAATGTTGATCAAAAGTAGCAGTTTTCTCTAAATTTGTAATTTAAGAGATTCTTTTCAAGAAATTTTGATCCAAAACAATTAATTGACAATAATTTAATTTCTATACAATCTATTTTACCCCCAGCTGAATTACAGTTTCCACTGAATGAGTTTATGATCAGGGGTGCAATGATTTCAGCAAACAAGGAAGAGATTTCAGAGAATCTCAATGGACGGCTGTACAGCCAATGGCATAAACACGGTGATTTCCTGCAGACCATTTCATCCAAAAATTGACTGGAAAAAGGAATTAAACAGTCATGGAATCAACAGTTAAATGAGCTGCATCTCTAACTGCAGGAGGAAATCCTACGAGTGCTTCAAAGAGAAAAGAGCTGGCGGTGGAACCCTGCTGCACGTGCTTTTGATGTGCAGCTGAAAGCTTCGTGTCAGGATGAAAAAGCTCACCACTCCGTCAACACTACACATCTTTATCCATCTTGAAACGGAGAAGTTATCATCATCGCCTTCCGCTCACACAAAGCGGCGAGGCTATTATGTGAAACCGGAGCCATCCTCCTTCTGTACAGTCTCATTGATGCTGCAGCTAACCGATGTCCTCTGATTCAGCCAGACAAGGAGACGGTTGCTCGGTGGGGGTCAGGAAAAAAAAAAAAAAGAAAAGCTCAGTAGCTACTTCACTCACCATGAACGCTGCGGTTCCTAGCAGATGGACAGTTCTCCGGTAGCCTAGCGTAGCATCACAGTTGCTCGGCAGGGCTCACTTCTGGTAACAGGACACCCGGGGCAGAGGGACAGGCAGGCTGCCGATGGAGGGACACACCTCGCATTGCAAAGGATGCAGCAGCAGGGGCATGACACCCTATGATCCACTCAACACCCCCCCACTCTCTCCCTCGCTCTCTGAGCAGTGACGCTACGCTGATCCACTCTGCATCAGGTCTTTGGCTGCTGTGTGTGTGTCAGCAGAATCAGCCCTGCCTTGCACCGTTGGTCTGCGTGTCTGCAACGAAAGGCTCTGTGCTCGTCTCATCTCTGGCAGTCCAGCTAATCAAGCCCAGAGTAACGGATCGGGTTTCACCTCGGCTCTCCCAGTCCGGTCGAGGCTGACTGAGCACCGGCAGTCTCCTTATCTGCTGTCCTAGAAACATTGTCCTCATTGTTCTTGTTCTCAAGTAGAGAACAAGAACATTTCCGTCAAGTGTGTTATTTTATGTTTTAAAGGGGCATCGTCATCTGTTAAATTGCCATTTTATAGCACAATAAAGTGACATAAAAGACATTTTATTTCCAGATTTGGGCCTGTCTCTTTAAGAAACTCCTACTCATTCTGAAACTTCTCCTTCAGGAAGTCATCACATCACCATTAGCCCTTTAGCAATGTTTTACCATCATCGCACTGAGGTGTGTCTCCTATAATGAGCTCAGCATGTGTTCCACCAGGTGTTTGCTAATTGCTTCTGGCTAGTCTGAAGGAGCTGATTGGTGGGGGAGGGGGGATGTTCTGTGAGGCAGAACTTCAAAGCTAAGAGGAGGAGCTTCATCCAAAGAGGTGGAGTTGGGTCCATCCAGGGGTTTTGCACAGCTGAATGGTTGCCATGGAAATTCAAGGATTTCTCCAACATTCATGAACGAATGAAGTCAACACTCCAGATATGTTTTTGATGAGGGAATAAAATTACAACATGATGGAAAGCTCAAAAGTCGATTTCACATGATACTGCCCCTTCAAAGACAAAACAATTATGGGATATTTTCACTTGGTGTAAGACAAAATATGGCTCGTAAAAAGAACAGAGCTGTTCATAGTTGTTGAATTAGAGTTTTGGCATTAAACACAGAGCAATGAGTTCATCTTTAAAAACAGCTGGAGTTGCAGGACAGAAGCCTGAAATCTGAGCAGCATTAACCAATCTTACAGTGGAGTGTCGGGTTACAACCAGAGATAAGATAGGAAGCACATGTGTCAGTGTGCATATGCCCATATGTTTACACCCAAACAAGCCACTGTAAAACATTGAAAAGTAATATGAGAGGCTTTAAAAGCCAGTCTTTGAAGATATTTTTTTTCATTTGTATTTTATTTTTAGAGAAAAAAAATAAAATTGGAAATTGAATTTGGCATGAAAGAAAAAAAAATCTGATTTTATTTTTCAGTTTATTGCCCAGCCTCTCCTGTATCATGACATAATGTTAAAAAGTCAAAGGGACGTCTTTGTAAGGCATTGGATCAAGTTGTAACTGAGCTTTGCAGCCAGGACTGAATTAAACAGCGATTATTCCGCCTCTAGTGTCAGCCAGAGAACAAACGAAAGCAAAACAAGTGGTTCCTCACCCCCTTAATTACACACTAATCCGTTTCTTTGGTGCATTTTACTTGTCAAGAGCTGCGCTTTAAAAGGGCCTGAGACCATTTCCCATGTGATTAGCAGCAGGAGATTATACAGAGGCCAACAGGAGGCTGAGAAGCTTTCAGCAACACCTCAAAAGAACTTGGAACGGAGCGAAAATAAATGCAACAGAGTGCTGGCACTAGTAGTATATGCTACAAACAGAGACGAAACAATAGCTCAGCTGGTGACTGGAATCAGCTGATTCTGAAGTAGACAGGCTCAACCAGTCTAATCTGACAACTACATTTTTTTCTTCTTTCTGATGCGAGACAACACAGCTAAGTGGCCAAGTTGCACTGCAAACAAAACGTCTCTGGCTGCGTTCACAGCCTGTCTAGATGCTTAATTGCAATTTTTGCTGAAATCAGATTTTCTTTTTACCTGGTCTTTCATACTACCAAAATGCGATTGCAATCAGACTTCTGTGTGAATGGTTAACAACCCCAAGGCGATCTGCATGCGCAGAAGAAGAGCGTAGACATCACACAGCAGTGCTCTGTTTATGGAATAAGAATAAATGTCACCGTCTATGGATCGTTCTTTAAAGTTGTTCAGGGAATGGGAGCCAACAGTATTGTCACAAGATCATAAGACGAAGAAAGCTAAGAAAAAAACAAAGAACAAACAAGTAGGTTTTGTGAAGCACTGACTGTCAGAGCCAAGAGTGCTGGGATTGTGATGAGCTCCACTCACACACACTTCTTTCATCGAGTTAGTATATTTGCACCTCTCCTCTAGCATCTCAACAGAACACTGACTTCCAATGAATAAGGCTGCGTTCACACTGCAGCCTGAAGGGACCCAATTACCATTTTTCTGTCAAATCAAACTTTTTTGTTGTGGCCGTTCGCACATCCAAATATATCCATCCATCCATCCATCCATCCATCAATCAATCCATCCATTTTCTTCCGCTTATCCGGAGTCGGGGCGCGGGGGCAGCAGCTTCAGAAGGGAGGCCCAGACTTCCCTCCCCAGCCACTTCTTCCAGCTCCTCCGGGGGAACCCCAAGGCGTTCCCAGGCCAGCCGAGAAACATAGTCCCTCCAGCGTGTCCTGGGTCTTCCTCGGGGCCTCCTCCCGGTGGGACGTGCCCGGAACAC
>CAEGAF010071038.1:0-13745 GCA_903067075.1 Micropoecilia bifurca | reverse complement strand
GAAACAAAAAAAATAATAGAGTAAAAGAACACATTTATATAGATATTCTAACTGTGATCAGAAGAGCTGTCTGTCAGGATTGTAACAGCTTATCAGTGTAGTAATGGATTTAAAGACATATCAACATTATTTCAAATCAGACAGTTGAATGACATCCATAACAACTGTCGATGTTATGAATGTCTGGCCTTCTAACCAAGCTTACAGCATGACACTAAAAGTTTCAAAAGATCCTAAAATTTCACCACATGACCTGGACTAGGCTGGAATGGAAGATAATTCACAGGTTTAAGGGAGGACATCTCTGCTTTCTAGAAAAATAAAATTCAGACCAAGCTTAGTCACAAAAATGTAGACAGTGAAATTATTATAAACCAAATCCAACATTGCAGGGAAACAAAAATCTCCTACCAATCAAGAAGCATAAAATTTTGCTGCAGCAGAACTTGCCAGATAAAGATTATATAAACCACTATTAATTCTATCGTGTTTCTGAGAGTGTTGGAGAAAAATATGAGAAATATCCATGTGCTGTATATGAAAAAAAAGCAAATAACTGAAGCAAAACTAATCTTTGCAACATGACACTGATCCAAAACATACCGACAGCTTAGAAGTATGAAATAACTTGGGCCAACTCAAAACTCAGGTCTTGATTTTATTAAGATGTAGTTGAGTGATTTTAATGAGGCAGTACATGCAAGAAAACCCCCAACATGTCGCAACTGAAAGGGAAAATGCTGGACATCGGTACTTGGCAGCCTCACCTCATACAGACTTGCCACCATCACATCAGTGTGTGAATAGCTGAATGCAGCGCAATGCGCTTTGAGGTTCTCTGGACTTGATAAAGCACCACACAGGATATCTTACCCTTTACCAAATGAATAAAACCCACTATAGGGACTCATGTTATTTTTATATGTTGTTAAAGTGATAAGCTGGTATTCATTTACCTGAAAGCCAAGGAGAATGCAAAGGTACCAAGGTGGCCTGTCATTCAGGGAGTAAACCAAGTCGACACCTTTGTCTAGCGTCTGTCCCAGAGGCTCATCAGTATGTGGCTCCACAGGGTCGGTTAGCTGTGGCTGTTCGTCACTGCCCTTGAAAATAAACACAGACGGAAAACAAGGTAAACAGGTGATGAATTCCACTCTAAGCCTTTTTCCAAACCAAGAAAATAACTGACTGTCTTGAATTCTGCTTCTGTCTGAATTGTTTCTGGTTTAGTCTCAACATTAAAAACATAGGAGAACTCAGAGAAGGAGAAATGGGCAAGTAGATGCACTTATCACATTCAAATATTCAACAATTGGTTTGATTTTTGATAGTTTTTGTTATTATTATTAATAATTCATTTTATTATTAACAACAAAAATATGCTTGATTGTACATTTTAAATGCACAACTGAATGACAATAAAATTTATCTGCTATGTCTTTTTGTTTGCTTTCACTGAATAAACTGAATAATTTAAGCATTCATTGACTGCTTGGTTTGGAACAAAGTGTATGCAAATATGCAGATTGTTCCTGGAAAGGGAAATGACTGATTGGCAAAAAATATTTGTCTTATAAATATTTATTAGAACTTACTTTTTCTATCTGCATGTTGGAATGTGATATTATTTTCAGCGAAGTCAAGTAAAAAAAAAAAACAAGTAGATAAATTGCAACAAAACAAGTAGTTCCAATTGGCTTACAACTTTGTTCTTTAAGGCTTTTGAAAGGGTTTTTTAGCTCTACCAGAGCGTGTTGTCAGAGTTGATGCCAAAACTTTGGATACCGACAGAAACCGTTGTCACTAACTTTACTGCCTCACTTTTTAACCACAAATGAGGTGGATGAATTCAACTCCCATTACATATTCCTTGTTTTTTCTGTTGTTGTTTTGTTTTGTTTTTTTCTGATTTTACTCATATGTAATTGTTTCGAGTTATTAAACAAATTGTAATATCTGACATAGATTATTTCCAGACTGGTTGATTTAAGAAATCACTTAGAAAAACAAGGGCTGAAACACCTGAATAAGAATGTTCAATGATCCTCCTCTGTATCGAAAGCAAAGAACCCACCATTCTGAAAAGATAAACTTTTCAAAATGTTGAAAAGCAGAAAGAAAGGAAAATGTTTATTAGGTGTGTTTCTGGTTTGGAGTGAATGAATATGGCTACACAAATTGTAATTTTGTCAGATGTTGACATTACACAGAGAAGTAGAGGTTGCAAACTGGTGTAGATCACACATATCAGGATAAAGGAGAATCCTCCTGTCCGAGCTGGATATTTGGACTTTGAAATCTTTCCAAGCCTTTCACCACCATCAGTGGACGTTCCACTATTCCCAGCACAGCCTGGTGTGCCACTCCAGGCTGACAGTCCTTCCCTCTGTACTGGAGGTTTTGACTTTTCAGAGTTTTGTGCCTCTGATCAGACACAGACCCAACAGTGATGGAAAAACTGCAAGTTTTTCTTTGTTTTTTTTTTTAGAAACATGAAAATGGGGAGAAGTCAGATTGCTCTTCTAAGAGGAACTCAGACTTATTAGAAAATCATTTCAGAAACACTTTGGATTACCTGAGCTTTCGGTGAAGCAGCAGTCCCACTCAGTAGTAATGGGAAACAACTTCTTCATCTCTTCCTGCTTCACCTGCATATTATTATCTCAGCACATCTTCAGCCCAACCACGCTGCCAATGGTAACCAACCCCATATGCAATTTCTGTAAGCATTCCTGGAGTAAACTGTCTGTAGATCTATTGGAATCAGATGCAGCTTGTGAGAAATATACAAAACCTGCTCTCAATTTGAACATACATTTTTATTTATTTTTTCAGTTTAAGCCATGATGTACATTTTTTGTTTTGTTTTAAAGGGGAAATATTTTACTTTTTCCAGAGAGATAGAGCCATTTCATAGCTCAATAAAGTAACGGAAGTTAAAATACTTCACTTAATATAAAAATGCTATTCATATATGAAATATGACTTAAAAGAAATTTCCCATTCTAATTTAATGCCTGGAAATCGGGCCTCTGTCTTCCTGCTCTTTTCAACTTTGCCTTCGGGAATCATCACAACATGGCTCCTCCATTAACCCTTTAATGACATTTTTACAAGCATGGTTGTTCCCATGAGAGGGAGCAGAGAGGGAGCTCGTATAATGAGATCAGCAGATGCGCAGTTCCACTAGGTGTTTGCTAATTGCTGCTGGCTAGTCTGAAGGAGCTGGTTTGGAAGTTGCAGGGGAGGATTGCCGTGAGGCGGGGGCTCGGAAACTGCAAGTATAGAGGCTGAGTCTCAAAAGCTGCACTCAATTTTTGCTGAATGATGCCACAGGATGTTAAAAGAGTTCTCAAATATATATGGAATAATCACTGCAACACTCCAGGTTTGTTTTTGATGAGGGAATAACCTAATTACATTACGTAAAACTATTATGTACAAGTTGATTTTACATAATAGTGCACATTTAAAGTCCAGAGCTGCTTAAAAACATCCACCACAATGTCTAGAAAACCTTATGGGATAAACACTGTTTGTAACAAAACACTAAGTTTTGAAAATGAAAACTTGATTACACAAAACTTATATTTATTACATCACACACACACACACACACACACACACACACACACACACACACAATTCTGGAAGCGATTATATGAAAACTCTTTGGTGTATTCTAAGATGTTGTTGCAAACAATGTCTTAAGCATTTGAAACATTTAATATTTGCATTCCTTTTACCAAAACTGGTTCCACATGTACACTTAGCATAACTTCATTTAACATGAAAACCTGAAAAAGTGCAGAATGTTTGCAGGAACCACATCAAAGTTTTGAGTTGAGTTCAACAAAATTCTGAACTTTAAACATTTTACAGGGGAGAACTTCCGGGTAGCAGAAGGCAGCTTAGAAAACCTCAGGTCTCTCAGTCCTAGAAGTCATCCTAGACGAAAAAGCTCACCAGGGCAGAACGCAGAATGTAAGGCAGATAGCTAACTGTATGGGCAACAACAAAGAGGTAACTCTGACAATTCTCCTTTGAGAATTGTCAATTCTTTAATTGAGGGCTTTCGAAAAGTGACATCAAGGGTGAAATAGCAAAAACAAACTAAACGTTAGCTGAAGCAGAGACAGAGATTACAACTGCTGAAGATCATTGTAACATTTGCATTTAAGAGCCAGAAACCAGGACGGGAAAGTTTCCAAAAAATTTATTACAAAACACAGTGGGATGGCATTGAAGTGGTCCCGGAATACAAAAAAAACAAAGATGAGTGACATGACTGGGTGGGAACCAGGACACAGAGAAAACAAAAAGGAGATTTACCAGGAATCAGGGATTTACAGGGTCCAAGAATCCAGCTTCTGCAGGGCTGGAGGATTTGTGAAAGACTGGCCTTGAGGGCCTCAGAGATGTACACTGAGAGCAGAGATAATTGCGTCCACAAGCCAATTATTCACGGTTCATAAAAAGTCCAGGGTCATGAACAGGAGGGTCTCAGGCAAGAGGGGAAAAATATCCAGAATACAACAGGCTTGAAACGGGGTCAGAGTCAGGCAAGGTTCGGCAATGGCAGCTCAAAAACCCTCCTGTCATACCGGCAAAAAGCAGCGGTGTGAGACAAGCAGGGCCAGTAAACAGTTGGCTCATGAACCAGAGCTTGAAGGCATCATGCAGTCTCACACTGAGCAGGTGAAGAGAAGGTGTTTAAAAATGGAGTGCAATGAGCAATCAGCAGAAGAACAGCAAGGGAACTGAAATCATGACAACTTAGAAGGTTCTCACCATTAACCATTTCTGCATTTCCATTAACCAAAAAATTGTGCAGACTGAAAGCAAGAAAATTAATTTGCCCAATGGTACGACAATTTAGAAAAAAATAAAACACATTTCTTTTGATAAAAGGCTCTTGCAATGGGATAAAGGTTTTTTTTATGGTATCAAGATAGATGTTTTTCACAAAACTGCAATGAAACACTTTTCATCACACGAGTCATTTGATCAACAGCTGGATGTTTCTACTGACGAAAACCACAAAGAAAACGATGGAAAATGGCAGGAGGATGATGGGTTGTTGTTATTTTGCAGCCAATGTCCAGTTGGCTCCACCAGAACTCTCCGCATCACACAGTTCATGAAAAGTTGTGTGTCATTAAAACGTGTTGAAACCACAGATTATAATTTCCCCTTAAATCACGGCATATGTAGCGGCTCCCAAGTAGGCGGGGCTTGTTGCATCAACAGCTGAAAAAGATGTCTGCTCTGATGGTTGGCAAATGATGAGTCATCATTGGCCCTGCTATACTTCAACCATGATTTGGTTGAAGCATGAATATACAGCATAGCTCATCATGTTACATCAGTCACTGTGATGATTTTTAGTGACTTATCATATGAAGAATCTTATTGATGTTATTTTAATTTCCTTTTCTTTTTATTTATTGGAAACAGCAGAATTTCAAAGCTGTGTTTTTTTGACATGAGCAGTAAACAAAGACTTGGACACATTTGTAATGAAAACACACCTACGTCGCATAGGGCAGAGGGACTCCATCTTAAAAGAATATGTTTCAGATTTCAATTAGGATTGTTGGGGTAAAATTACATTATCTATTTCAGGTCATTATAAAGTAATTTGTATATATATATATGGAAGATGTTCATTGAAAAGTTCTTCTGCTTTGTGTCTGATCCCTGACAAACCACCATACACATGTTTTGACATGGAAATAAGCACAGAAAAAGGTTTCCAGTTTACAAACCCTTTGGTGAATTTGGAATTGGTCTCCTGAAGGCCGTGAAACTCTGTTGCAGCTGTTATAGGGACAGAAAACAGGAAAATGGTGGAGAGAGAAGAGCGTTGATGACAGGAAGCCTTTCTTTGTTTATTTGTTATGTTTCAAGGTTTGCTATAATGCATTAGGACGTTCTGTGCTGTTCCAGAAATCAACTAACTAAAGTCTTCACTGATAATTTCTCTGTGGAAAAAGCTTTTTGATTTGGAAAAAAACAAGAGGGGGTGTCAGATTAAAGCAACCGTGTGGCTGAATGTTTCATAAATCATCAGATCCAACCTTCAGTTATATCTCATCGTTACTTAAGTCACACAGATGATTTAAACTGGTGAGGCAAACAGAAACGGTCTAGTTTATTGTTCTGGATTTTCCTCTCTGTTTTTACTATATTGTTACAGTTTCTCAGCAGGTATTTAACTAAAACCAAAATGGCTCTAGAGGTCGCATATGCAAGGGTTTGCTTCCATCTACTGGCCACTGAAGCAGTTACTAGGAAAGCACACAGGAATCCACACATATTTGTTTTATTGACTTAAAACAAAACAAGGTCCTATTTCTTGCTGAAAAGTTACTTGTGAGTTAGTTTTGTCTTATTTCAAGTGTACTGAGATATTTTCACTAGAAAGTAGACCATCTGAGACCATATTTATGCTTGTATATGACTTGTTGCGAACTGGTGTTATAGAAATAAATTGAATTGAGTTGGGTGTGCAAGAGAGAAATGCCTGATTTTAGAGCACTGGCTGAACTGAATTAAAATGATGAGAACTTCTATATGTAAACAAAAAACTGCAGTTATTAGCACCTCAATTGTTTCCTAAAGTTCCAAAGCTCCATCTTTGGAATAAAAGGCCGAAAAGTCAGCAAATGCATTGCTTCTCATGGCTCATGGAACTTTAGGAACTTTGTTTCCTAAAGTTCCTAAATTGTTTATTTATTTATATATACACTTTTGCTTTGTGCACTTTATATTTAATTTACTTCTTATTTACATTTTTAATCTATTTTAGGTAGAGAGACATTTAGGTTTTTTACTTTATTTATTTTATTCTTATAATTGTGCTTCAAAGGACATTCCTGAACTTGACCAAATTTAACAAAATAGCATTAATGATAATTATTTTTTTTAAAAAAGTAAAAATAATAAGTCCATGAGGAAAAATAAAACACAACCTAAGCTGTCAGTCAACAGCAGGATTACTTTGGGTAGAAATCATGACAAAGTTGAATTAGGTTCAACAGATCCTATATATATATTTTTGATTAAAAATATATATATTGTTACACACTGCATACACTGCTGTATTTTTTCAAGAATGATTTATTTGAGCGACTAGATCATCACAGTTTTAGTGTAACAGCAGGTGTCACTAGTGAGCAATGAATCAAACCCCAAGTAATGCTGCTTCATTTGTCCGTCACAAACATAAAAAGATCCCAGCAGAAACCTTGTTGCGTTTGTCATTAGAGAAGCGCTTGGAACACATGAGAAGCTCACAGACCAGGAAGGCTGATGGAGAGAAAGCCTGGAAAAACAGAGACAGGCAGCGCTCACAGCACTGGGAAACAAAAACCTGGACCCAGTGAAGAGAACATGCTTTCTTCACTTCACCAACATTTAACCAGTCATTAAGAGCCCCACTGCTGCATTAAAGCAGCTCTAAAACTCTAAGAAATAAAAGTAAAAATGTTGAAATTCCACAAATTTTAACTTGTTCATTTAACTTGGATTAGATTTTCCTAAAGAAGAACCAAACTAGGAGAGTAGCGAGAGCAGAAACACCAGTTTATAGCAAAACTGTAGGAACCTTCAGATCACGACTGTGTGTGTGACAAGCTTTTCATTTTTCATAGTTTTATTTAGTTGTAGTGTTATAGCAGTAGTCAATTATCAATACTGTTGGCTCATTGTGAATGAATCAATCATGGTAGAGATCCTTATGTAACATCTGTGTGTGCTGAGCTGAACACACAATTACTTCCGCTGCCTAATATAGCAGAGCTCTGAACACAGCAGAGGAGTTGGGGTTAAGTACGCATTAAATCAGTATAAAATACCTGCTCTGTTCATTTTTACAATTGACAGTTTTTAGTGTCTTGAACAGTAATTATTACTACTTGTAGCTTTGCTTGTCATGAACTATGCGGAGTAACTTTTAGAGTCTTTTATTGCAGCACACTAATACCAAATCTTTCTACAGAAATAAAATACATCCTCAGCTCATGAGATTATCTTGATACCTTCAGGAATAAAAGTCCATTAAAAGTCCGATCTTTGCATGAATTTGTAAATTATGATAATTTAATGCAAAGTTGGCATTTTTAATGGACTTTCTATGCCACTTTTAGAGCAACTTTGCATTAAAAGTGTCATTATTTACCAAATGACACATCATGACAATTGTCAAACATTCATAGACTTTATGTTTATGACAGGCGTTATGTCATGTTTTTGACAGTGTCATGTCAGTTATATGCACAACCCCTTCAAATAAAGTGTTAGCGCAATATATTTCATTAAATTGAGATAAGGCTTGGGATTAAATAAGTGTTCATTTCCTTCTACTGTTTATCAAACAGAAAAGTAGGGATATGCTAATTATTTTTGCTCTTAGTTAAGTATCCATGTTTTCTCTTGTTAGCTGTTTACTTTGTTTTTAAAAAGCTGTTTGAAATAAATGAATGAATAAATGAAATCCTACCTTGTGTACCAGGCATCAGATTAGAAACGTTTAATTCTCTGTGAAAACTTGGTAACATTTTGTTTTGTTCTAATTAACTCGATATTTTGCATTGGCTCATTTTGTCTTGTCTAACGTTCCGCTTGTCAGTTGAGGATGTAGATAAGACCTCGGCTGCTGAGTGTACACATGTTGACCACCTACCATGTTCACACATCTGCGTTCTAGCATTTATGTTCCCTGTCATCCGAAGAACTTAAAAAGTTTGCTGAGGAAAGAAAAAAAGAAGGAAAAATAACAACCTCTGACTCAGCTGTGAACACTTGTGCACCCCATGCTGTCTGTTTTGCTCCATTCCCACACTCACAGTGGGGTACATGTCGCCATGGAGGCTATGAAACTGACAGAAAATGATTTTATTCAAAGTTCCTTTCAGCTCATTCATAATAAATGTTCCATATTCTGGCCTACATCTAACCCTGTGGCATAACCCTAACAGTTGTTTATTGCTCATAAGGAGGAAAAGTTTCCATAATCTGAGTGTGTAAACAGATTTAGGTCACTGTGACAAAAATAATGATCACACTTTTCTGCACGTCCAGCTGTATTTATTACTGTCTATTTTGGGGGTTCATGTTTTAGCTTTTTAATACTTTAAATCTGACATCTAGATTGAAAAATACCCTCTCTACCCATATGTTTGAAAGCATTAAAATCAATTCTACTAAAACATTCTCATGCTTGGTGAAACTCATTCAAGCCTTAGTCACTGCATTCCACTGTGGCTTACTTTTAGCCTTTACTCCACTCTGTACTTATTTTACCCCTCTGTCCATTGTATTTAAAAAATAACTAAAATTAAATTTAAAAGAAAAAATCCTGATTAGTAACGTTATGATGTTACTAGTTTGAACTTAAAGTTTCTAGTCACAAAGCACCGGTGAAACTTTTAAAGAGAATCCAGATGACATTTTACTTACCCCAAATGCAGGATCGAGTCCCAGCTCAATATTCTCTTCTTTAATAGGATGCATTCTGGTAACAGAGGTAAGACAGAGTGTCGTTTCTTCTGTTGGCTTTCAGTGACGATACCGGATGGGATTAAAGCTCTCAACTGACTGCAGATGGGAAGAGGGATCCTGTGAACAACAGCCACACGTCACCAGAGGATCATGGTGCCACATTCGAAAGGAGTGTGGCTCTGATATTTTGTAACTTGCTCTCCCGCTCTCTGAAATGTTTCTTGCTGTGCTCGTGAGCAAATGAAAGCTTGGGCTACTCTGACTTGCAGTCATGTGTCTGCTGATGTGTGACGATGGATCTAACAAGGGTAAAAGACAATTTGTCACATGAATTTGTGAGACTTACCCACTTTGTGCAGGTCTTGAGTGAGAATATTTATGCCATAAGTTGAAGAATCCCAGGGATTCTCTTTAAAAGTAGAAACTACATGGTGCTTTATCTTCTCATGGCACCCAATTGTTCAGTTGGGTGCCATGACATCTGAAAGATTGTCAACAGAATACTTGTGGTGCATGCACAGTTTAGTTCAGTTCAGTTCAAACATAAATTATTCAAATCAAGTGGAAGAAATATTAAAATGTATCCAGCTATACAATTTTTTGTTTTATGTCCTTAAGCATGCTAATGACTGTTGACAGGAAGGATCTGCTGTAGAGGTCTGTGTAACAGTGGATCTAAAGAAGAACTTTGATTAAAGACACTATGGGTGCGTTCACACTGCAGCCTGAAGTGACTCAATTCCGATTTTTTTGACGTAATGCGACCTGTATCCGATCTTTTCATGGCAGTGTGAACAGCACAGGTCGGATTCTTTTAGAATGTGACCCATATCCGATACGTATCCGATTCAAATGCGACCATAACGTCCAGGTCTCATTCATCTGAACTGAACATCACTGATTCTCAACAAATCTCACTATTCTGCGTCCTTATATACTCAAGCGGGAAGAAAAACAACAACCATGACGAACTATATGAGGATTAAGTTGTTAATATATTGCTTCGGTTGGACAACAACTTCAAAAATATGTAAGCTAAGCTCCACCATTAGCCTCCATGTTTACTTCTGCAAACACTGATCTCTTCTTTTTATGGCGGTTGGCAGAACGCTGAGAACGCTGACGCTATTGCGCCCTCTACTGCACATGCGGGACACTTTCAGGTCGTTTGCCCGTTCACATTTACTGGCAGTGTGAACGCCCCGGCAAAAAAATCGGAATTGCCAAAAAATCGGAATTGGGTCACTTCAGGCTGCAGTGTGAACGCATCCTATCTTTAGGCTCTGATAAGGGAACCTCTGATAAGAGGAACTGAAACAAATAAATCAGCCTTAAATGTATGTTGTATTTAACCTATATGTTGTATTTAACTATAACCTATAATGTTATTCCCTCTTCAAAATCATCCCTAGAGTGTTTTCTTGATCCTTACAGCTCTCCCTATCACTCCCCCATTCAGATCCTTCAGACTAGCCAGCATCAATTAACAAACACCTGGAACTACAAATTTGCTGAGCTCATTATACAAGCTGCTTCTCAGAGCGATGCTGGTAAAAACATTATTAAAGGTTTAATAGCCATGTTGTGATGACTTCCTGAAGGTGGAGTTTCAGAAAGAGCAAAAGTTTGTAAATTTCAAGGCATTAAATTATTGCATTTTAATGGTCTCTTTTAATCAGTTTAGGTCATGAGTCAACATAGA
Organism: Micropoecilia bifurca; assembly: GCA_903067075.1. NCBI lineage: Eukaryota > Metazoa > Chordata > Actinopteri > Cyprinodontiformes > Poeciliidae > Micropoecilia > Micropoecilia bifurca. The sequence goes on along the minus strand of CAEGAF010071038.1, from coordinate 2,539 downwards.
TTTTTTTTATCAATAGAAATGATGTACTGCTCCGGAAAAATGAAGATTCCACTGTACTGAATCCATTGAAATCCTCATGGTTATTCCAACAAATCTTGATTTCTGAACACTTCCTGAGTTCAAACAGCATTGTTGTTTCTAAATGAATATTAACTTGTCTTCTTTGCATTATTTGAGATCTGCAAGCACTGTGTCCTTTTCATTATTTTGACCATTTCTCATCGTCTGCAAATGAATACAAAATTTTTGCTTGTAATTTTGGAGTCATGTGGTCAGTAGTTCATAGAATAAAAGAACAATGTTTATTTTATTCATATACCTCTAAAAAGTGAAATCAGAGCAACTGTTCATTTTAAGTGGTTTCATAAAACCATTAATTTTTTTCCTGAGCTGTAAATGTTTTTTTTAGAGCTCAGTTAATGTAGAAAGCTTAAGCTTTTTTAAATTTGATTTATTTAAAAGCTCCAATCGGTATTCTGAAATTAAAGCACAGCAGGGATTGATTTATCTACTTGCTAATAATTTGCCATGACTACCACAGTGTGACTCTATGCTGATTCTATGCATCAACACAGGGAAAGGTAGTAGAATCATAATCACTGAATCATCACTGAATCATCAACGTCCACATGAATAAACTCATGGTCATGATTTCTATTTCAGTCCAGTTCTTCCTGTGACATCACTATCAAATTGATTGGTTGTACCTCAAATATCTTCACACGGTGGTGTTGTGACCAATATACAAGACAAATCAAATGCAACTGCACTATTTCAATTTGAAGAATAATTACTCTAAATGTAGCAAAGTGCTGGGGTATCATTAGGTTTAGCCATACATGCGACTGCAGATCAAAGTTTATGCTTCCTTAAGGTTTCTTAAGGTTGAGGTTGCCTTAATCCTTGTGATAACTCAGAGAAATAGCATTCTCTGTTCCTGCATTCACGCAGAAACTTGTGATCCAGATGTGCACAAGTGACCCGCATGTGCTACTGTGACCTCTAACGTAAATTAGCCTGTAATGTGGTAGTAGTAGGAGGTTCAGTGGTGGTTTTTACAGGGAACTTAGCGACCTCATCATGTTGTAATATTCTCTCTTGTATTTTCAGTTAGAATTAAAGCTGCAGTACATAACTTTTATACATAGTTTTTGACATATTTGTTGAATATGTAACAACATATCTCTCATATGTGACAGATGAAATGTCTCATATGAGACAGATAAAATATGAATAAAAATAATCTTATGTCTTGACCCAGTGCTAACTAGAAAGAACCAACCAGAGTCTGGAGGCAGGTCTTAGTGATGTAAATCACCCTCTGTGTGTGCTGCTCATCCTGCCTCCCCATCCTTACTTCTCTGTGTTAGAGTACAGCTTCTTCTCAATAGCAGAAGCTGTACTCTTCTTGGTGAATGCAAAGGCTAATTAGCATGGCCTCAGATGACAGCAGATGAACAGTTTTTCTGCAATGGCAAGTTGTTTTTCTGCCATTAGCACATTCAGCAGCATGGACCTTACCAAGCCCCGCCCAGAAACGCCCCTCGGACTACAGGTCTCACAAGCAAAGCCTTAACGCGCCTAGTTAACATGGCGTCGACTGACTCTACAGAGTATTTCTGAGTCAATTAGTTTAGCATTTCTGCCGGATTTTCACAAAATCTCAGCCACGACATGGAACCAACAAGTTCATGTCATCTTTTTTAGACGATATCAAGGTGTTTTAGCCACACGAGGCCTCTAACATTGTGCAGCTAAATGCTACCGGTCGATGATGAAAACTGCAGATTCTCACACCCTCAGCATAAATATAGCTGTGGACAAGATCACTGACGCCTATTGTTCTTGCAAGGCTGGGTAAGTCAGATATTCATGGTTTTGAGGGTGATTTTGAAATGAGTGATTTTTGTTGTTTGCACATTTTCGAATGTGCCTCGGCTCTGATAGAACAGTGCAGAGCAGCACTTTAGCACTCGGTACTTGGTGGCTAGCACGATTAGCGTGGCTAACATGATTACAGTTTAGGAAAAAGCCTTTTCAGGTGAAATAAAATCTTTAATGTATGTCAGATATGGTACACATTGCATATTAATCTGTTCATCTAACGTAAGGCTGTAACAGGCTTCAGGATGTAGACATATCGGTACTGCCATTATGCTGTACATGGCTAAAAGGTTTTCATAATGGATGTGTTTATTATTGACTATTTTTTTTTCATTCACTAAACACAATGAAAGCAAAGCAATAATACTTGCGCCAGCAGATAATCCTTTGTTCTTATTGATCCTACGATAGTTGAGCTGCAAACGCGGTCCTGTTCAATGTATATTAGCTTGAGTTTGTGAGACAGTAGCCCGCTGATAGCTGCGCTGTGACGTCAAATAGGCATTAGCCAATGAAAAGGTCGGGCTGGGGTAAGGTAAGACTTAAATAATTTTACAGGTTATTCGTTTAGCTTTGTGACAGTCATGCTAATCCGGTGAGTGTTTGTAGCTGCGCCGCTTTACCTGCTGTCTGATCCTCCATGTCTTTTTACTGC
>CAEGAF010071032.1:0-11882 GCA_903067075.1 Micropoecilia bifurca | reverse complement strand
AAAATAAACTGTGTCATGTTTGGCAACCAGCTTGAAAGTATCACAAGACCCTTTATGCAAGGTGAGCTTACACACAGGTCAATTGGTATCGATCAGGTGTGTGTTTTTGTCACAACCCTACGCAAACGCAAAAGTCCCCTGAACTCATTCAGAAGCTTTTCTCATGTGAACCTTTCCAGAGTGAGTTAAGTACTTCGCTACATGCTTCAGTTGACAATGTTACGGGTTTTGTCTGTTTGCCCATTGCCAGACGTTTCTGAGTGATTCTCACAATGATAATGATTAAGAGGAGAGTTTCTTCCCAAATACCAGCCACAGGCTCCCAGTAATCTGCCAGATGAACTTGGGAAGCTAACACAGATGAATCGGTAATTTGGGAACCAAAACAACCTTCTCCATTGTAACAGAGAGTCTCTTCCCATGCTCAGCGGTGTTAATCATTACTGCAAAAAAGTGGACACAGGGGGAAAAAAAGGGGCCCATTTAGAGGACAGGAATGAGGAAAATACACGAGAGGTTCATTCTTTCTCTCCCCCCCCACCCTATCAGCAAACATTTTGCTCTTTGTGGCGTTTATTGGGAATATCGTGGGCTGTGGTGGAAAGATGTGAACTGCTGCTTTGACTCTGAGAACAGTATGTGACAGTGTCACATACTGTCAGCCGCTTGCAGGGTAAAGAATGTGGATCAATGTTGGAACTTTGTGACACAGGCAGCTGCAGTGTAGAGACACCTTTGAGGAATGTGTTTTGAAGCAGTTAAGAAAGTGTGCGATGGAATGACCTCAATCATTTATTTGACGTCGGCAGTTGCAAGACTGGTAAAAATGTGAAACACTTCAATATTTATTCTGACATGGGCAGGTCTGAACTCTTGTCTCTTGTTAACTGGAACTGTTTTGACTACTGATTTAGAGCAAGTGTTAAAGAATGCCTATTTAGCTTTTAGGAAGACAAAGCACTACAGACAACACATACAGCTGCAGAATGAGAAAACATTAACCGATATATTCTAAAAGCAACAATTATGTACTGACTCTGATTCAGGTAAATCTCTGATTTAACATTGTATGATATATTTGTCAGTGTTTTTTTGGGGGGTTTATTACACGAATGAAGTTCACCATAATTCATGAAGTTCCATATAATTTTTCACTGGAAAAAAAAAGAAGAAATGTGCCTTACAAAAGTTCTCATGGTCATCAAGCATTTTCACATTTAGTCATATTTTTTGGTCTGGTGCCACAACGATTGTTGAGCCCAAAAAATTGAATTAAGACTAACAAGTAGACATCATAACTTTTGGGGGGATGGAGACAATAACTTGTCATGATCTTCACAAACCTGTCCTTGAGAAGGAAATAACTGTAAAAAGTCTCATGATTAAATTTAAACTGCACAGCACCATGAACATATATTGAAAAACAATGGTGGCAGCATCATGATGTGGGCATGCGTTTCTTCATTAGTGACACGGAAGCAGGCCAAAGTAAATTGGGGGATGGACAGAGCTAATCCCAGTAAAATACACAGAAGTTTGAGGATATAACATGACAAATATAAAAATGTATTCGAGGGGAATAAAAAAAATCCCTGCATAATAATGCATAATAAAATATATGATCATACTATAGTTAGTTCTCCAAAACAGATTTATGTTTTTCTTCAATATATTTTCCTTGATATTGTATTTAGTAGGCTGAAAGCTCGGGTAAGTTATTTAAACACAGTAATGTAATTTAAAGAAAAAATATAGTAAAGTAACAGAAAACCACCAGTCTCAGATGTCTTACATCTTTCATTCCTCCAACAAAATAAAAAAAGAAAAAAAATCAGAGCAATGCTGCTGTGACCTTTTCCAACATATCTGACATTATAGTGGACTGACTCCTCTTGTCACTTGCCCACCTATATGTCTATTTTCTGTAGCTTTGCAGCATCTGTGTCATGAGCTCAAGACCAAAGGAAAATTCAAATGCCTTCATTAAAACCATCAGAGGGCATGGAAAGCAGTGTAAGACCAAGCGCTCCTCATCATCTCTCTATGTTCTCTCTATGTGAAGATGCTGGAAGCAAGGCATGACGTGTATCTGTGGATGGACTGGTAAACATAAAGCCTGAGTTTTTCAAAGAAATCAGCCACGTGTCATTGGGCCTGGCAAGTGCCGGGGTCCTCTTCAAAGGACTGTCCTCTATGTGCCTGCCTGGAAGCTCCTCTCTGACAAGAAGCCCGGGTCATCAAAGGGTGGCAACTCAGAGGATATGAAGATGGGTGACAGCAGCCTAGATGAGGGCAGCGTAGTCCCGCTTGGTGAAAGGGGGGGATATGGTGACAGTCAGACAAGTGTAAGGGCGTACCAGTGGTTGGAGTTGAGCACGCTGACCTTTTAAGTACCAGCATCACAAGCTGTTTCCCTGACAAGCTCTTCCTTTGCTCTGTCATATGATCCTTGTTCTTACGAGACAGGCTGCCTGCTCACTCGATAATATAAATGAGGTGACATGGAATCGATGACTGTTTTGCCTTGTTCTCATAAAGAGAAAACGGTTGATAATTATCAGATGATGATGATGATTACCAGTAGCTGATTAAATCCACAGCCTGTTAGGGCATTGGAAAGTGCAAACAAGACGTTTGCGCAAACAACACAAAAGCAATAAAACTGATAATTCATGTATTACTGTTTGACGCTTATCACACAGTCATGGACATTTTAGATAATGTCTCTTGTTACTGTTAGAGCTCTTTACAGCAATGAGGACACATAAAAGAGAGAAAATCCTCCTAATTTTGATAATCAATGAAGCTCAAAACTATATAATTATTCTGTGGAAAATATATTTGTAGGAATTAAATACTGTTGATTTAAGAATGCCAGATGCTACGTTAATGTTTGTGCTACATTAGATAAAACAAAGTACCATGGTTATAAGAAGAGAGACCTCAAAGCATCCAGATTTTCAGGATCTCTGAATGATGCTGACTGTTCCTATGTGCTCTTGCAACAGACACAGGCAATTTGCAGCTTTGCCATTTTGCATAATAGTTTTGGTTGGTACTTGACTTTTCTTGTATGAAGATAATCTGTCTGTAACAAGAAATCCACTTGTACATGCTTTGAGGAAATAGCAAATGGATTTCAGAAGATGTCTGCAAAGTTAGCCAAGCCTTCAATCTCTGACCTAAATCAGGGGTTTTCATGGGATTCTCAAATCCAGGCCTCTAGAGCCTGTGTCCCGCTACTTTCAGATGTGTCCCTGGTCCAACGGACCTGGATCAAGTTACCTCTGCAATATACAGTCATGTTCTGCAGAGTCCTGCTAATGACCTAATTAACTGACTTAATTGTGTTGAAGAAGAAATACATACAAGTTGATGGGCAACGGGCCTCAAGGCCTGGATTTGAGAACCTCTGGTATAAATTCTCTGTGGAAGTTGGAGAAACGTCACAGACTGGTTTTCAATGGGTTGCTGGATGTTTTTTTGGACAACATCCTCCCCCATAACATCTCCCGAATCTTTTGTTCCATGCGTTTTGCATAATAATAGCATCACAGTTTGTTAAAGTGCTGGTCACCGATTGCTCTGAGTAAATCTCAGCCTTATGATTAATACTTGAATGAGTGACTATTTTGAAAAAAGAACAATTTTTATTTTTATTTTTTTTGTTACTTTGGTCTCAGATCGCCAACCAGGCGTGATCGTGTGTCTGAAACCCTGACCAGTGGAGAAGTATTGCTGTGCAGCGAGAGAGAGACAGAGAGAGAGACTGCTATTTAGTTGCTCAGTAGTTTTAAAATGTGAGCTCAAAATAATTTTGATTTTTTTTAAACTGAATAAAACACAATTAATACATAGTTAATGACTGCTCACAGCACTAAGTCGAGAACATATTTTTAAAACAGATTAATTGAATTTCTTAAAGCAAAATCACAATTGGCTGAAATTAAATGAGCATATCAAAGCTTTCAGTTACAGATCTCTAATTGTGCATCTCTCACTGCAATTGTGTTTAAGGAAAATATTTACTCTCAGAATAAACTTACAGTGAGCCAAATATCAGTGGACATAAATCCCAAAAGCTTTTAATACGATTGCATTTTAAGGTTTTGCTTAGCGATGATACAATGGAAAAAAAAAAGGTTTTTGTGTATTAAAATGAATGCACATCTGAATTTTGATTCTAATCCTAAAATAAATTCCAGAAATGATTCCACTCAAAGAGTAAAAAAAAAAAGCAAGAATATTTTTGTCCTTGGATGTAGCAAAGCCCATCACAGATTTAGCAACTAAAGTTTATGCACTTAACATTCACTTCAGAAATTGCTTCAAACTGGTCTCAAAATCCACATTTAAGGTTGCTTTTCAAGGTGTGATCTATTTATTATTTAAACACCCATTTTTAGCCGTGCTTAAAAAAGGGAGAGGGAAAGTAAAATTTCAAGCAGGAACTTCTATTGCGGCAGCCAGCGATGAAAAATACATATCCTCCAAGAAACCAATTTAACACCTTTATGATTGTTCAGGCGAGTGGGATCAATGCCCGGATCAATCGCTTAGCCCATAGCTTTTGTTCAAAACCACCTGCTGAGATTAATGGGATTTTACCAGAGAGAGAGAGAGAAAGAGCAAGAGAGAAAAGAAGAAGGAGAGGCTGGTTGAGAGGGGGAATGGAAATGCCAGACAGGGAATGAGAGAATGAGAAAAGACTTGGGGCGGAAAGTGAGAAAATAAAACATAGTGATTAAGAGCACATATTCCCTCATATCTACGCAAATGTAAATTAATTGGAAATGAAGGATTCAGATGATTCAGTTACAAAAAGAAAAAGTAATGTTTATTCATACCCCCCTGCTATGAGTACATCAATTATGATGGTGTGTTGACTCAAAGCAGGCCAATGTACCAGAACCCCCCCTTTCTTATGGTGGGGTCTTGGTCTGGTGCCACAAGCATTGTTAAGCTTCATACAGTATGTTGGTCTTTAACGAGACTACACAGCTGGATCTGATTTTAATAAGTAGTTCCATTTTTGATGTAGCCTAATGAACAGATTAATGGAATCTCCTTCTGCGGAGCCTTAATGAATGGAGAAAATCACTTCATTTTTATTTATTTATTTTTTACACGAGAGGATGGGGGAGGAAAGGGGGGCACACATCAACACAGACTGTGAGTTTAAACGACTCAAACATAAACAATAGCTGTGCTTCTGTCTTCCCTGTCTCTGCTGGATGGGAATCAATGCCGTCTCTGAGTACTACAGGTGAGATTTGAAGCTCACATCAATGCATGATCGTCTGTAGCTGCCATCCTTTGGTGCAGTCCCTATCTTGGCATCTGTTCGCCTTGAGCCAAACAGGCAATGTATTCACCTGGGAACAGGGATTAATTTACCTAGAACAGCGCCTGTTCTTCTCAGTGCTGCAAACGCTTAATTATGGTGAGGCTGACAGCGTACTGTAGCTCGTTTTTAGTTAAGTTCATTAATTTAATAAAGGAGTTTCAGTGTGTGTGTGTGTGTGTGTGTGTGTGTGTGTGTGTGTGTGTGTGTGTGTGTGTGTGTGTGTGTGTGTGTGTGTGCGCGTGCGACAATAACAATTTTGGTGGTTTCTGGTCATTTTAACTGGCCAAAATAAAGAATTTTCCAGTCATTTTTCCAATAGTAAATAGTTCAATTATGAATTTTGCTTCTAATAAGAACTAAAATAGAAATTTTTATGAAGATGACAAATAAAACAAAGTAAAGGGGGAATTTTAAAAATGAGGGCCATTTTTCGGCATGTTTCCAGGAATATTTGAACTATTTATTTTTTAGTAAGGAGCCCAAGGTTTTTGAGTTTGGAAGGCCTCTTTACCATTATCCTAATCTTTAATTCTCTGTTAGTTTTCTCTTTCAGATTCATGTCTGGACTCCAAAATGATAATGGGGACCGATTATACTTCCTTGAACAAAACCATATACAAAACATGGTCATAGCATATTTTGCAAAAAGACCCACTCTTAGATAATGAGATTTCACCTGCTCAGATTTTGAGCTCCTTTCACAATGACCTGTTTCAAGGCCTCTTGTCACTTTAATTCCAAATACGCTGCTGGCCACATCCCACAACTGAATGTTTACACTCGTATTTTTTGCATGTGAAAGGACTTGCAAATAGAAGCACAATTGTACAACAATGCATCTTTGACCCTGAAACAGATCCAGAACCAGTGCAACCTCCTTAGCAGCCTTTAAGAATGCAGCAGTGATTTATGAATGTTTAGTCAGAAAATGGCTGGATGTTTTTTTTTAAAAGCACTTGAATTGTTTCAAGAATCAGAGATGTGAAGCATAAAAATTTGCAATAATTAATTTTGCATAATAATTCCTTTTTAATATTACTTTCAGAGAGAAGAAGCATGCTGGTAAAATTTAATGGCTACTGTAGTTGTAGATCTGCCAAATGTTTTAATAGTCCTGGGATTAACTGTATCTATCCAAACAACAAAATGACAAATTCCCAGGGAAATATAACAGTATACCTTGTTGTCAACAGGTAATCCTACTTTATGCTTTCTGAGCTGTTTTGATGCTTTATGCTATGGAATGATATCAAAGATATCAGAGACATTGCTCAAATAATTTGGTCTAGCTTGACATAATAGCACCATGCAAATGGTGCAGATTTGTCAGAAGCACATCTATAATGCAAGTTTTCTGTTGTAGCAAAGGTGCTATTTTGGGTTGAGATCTGGTGCGTCTGAAAGTCACCGGAGTGCAGTGAACTCACTGACATGTTTAAGAAAGCAGTTTGAGATAATTTGAGCTTTGCAACATGGTGCATTCTCCTACAGACGGGGGCCACAATAAGATCGGTACACTGTGATCATAAGAGCTGCTTCTTACGGCTGTGGCATTTAAAACAAACCTCTATGGGGATTAAACTGAGCTACTACACAATCAACACCATGTTGACATAATTTGAGATAAATTTATACTTTGAAGCTGATGAAGGAATTGAAACCAAGACTCATCTGACCATATAATTTGTTATGGTAATTTTTATAAACTTACACTAATTGTAGATTCAGTTTCTGTTCTTAACTGACAGGAGTGGCACCTTTTGTGGTGCCACTCCTGTCAGTTAAGGAGTGGCAAAAAAAGAGCAAGAAATACTACATTGCTGGCAGGCGATTGGTTTAATTGGTAATTGTAACTAGCAATTGAAATATACCTAATAAGCAACTGAAATATACCTAATTAAGTGGCCAGTGAGTACATGGGAGACAGTAGCTGAGAACAGGAGGAGAGGTGCCCATGTTGCTTCTCTATTTGCAGTGCAAAGTTTGATGAGAGTAAAACACAAAACACTCTCCCCTGACAGCGAAAGCAGCTCTCACGTCCCATGGCACAAAGTGCACTCGAGCCTCAACTTTGTAGCTGGCAGCTACAAAGCTTTCCCAGATAAGAATGCTGGGAAAATCAGCAGGTGACAGGTGGTACTGCTGGTTGAGCAGGTGGGGGCTGTGCATTGAAGAGAGGAATGATAATACTGCTGATATTACCCAGACTATGTTCAGTAAGGCTGAATTTGTCAATGATAAAGAGGCGGAATAAAGCAAGACGAAGAGTTCTTTATCACTAATAGATCCAGTTGTCTTCTGTTTTGTCAGATCCTTTAGGAGACATTTAAACTAGACTCTTCAGCACACCTAGTCTGCGAAACAACACCTTGCCTTTATAGGCTCACTTGAACTTTACATGTTTTAAAGATTTCAACCAAGCCTATCATGACTGCTGTTTAGATTATGTTTGTCCAAATTACATTTTAGTTTATTTAGAGTTACACCCCACTCTATGGTTTAGCTTTGAGCAGGGTTCTGACCGTGCACATTTCATTGCTTGAATTCTTATCAGCAGCTGTTTGTTGGTTGCGTGTATCTCTAATCCAGCAGATTAGGTAGTGCAGAATGCCTGTGGGTTTATCTCCAACTGGGCACACAAAAATCCTAGAATGCTATTAGGTCTCTTAGCAGCCATCGAGATGCCACGTGTAACCACAGAACATATAAAGGCTACAGATGTAGTTAGTTAGACAGTTGCCAATTAAATATGTTGTGTTAAATTGTGGAAAAGTTGTTATCAGCCTATCTAGCCACATATTTGTAGGTTTGAACTTGAAATGATTTGAATGATTTTGACACTTGCTGTCACATTTATTAATTAAATTTGTATTTTCTGATGTGTTTGAAGGAAAGCTGTAAGCTGTACAATGTGCTGCATCAGAATGTTATGTTTGTCATGTTTTTGTTTTTTCAGTCACCTCTATTTGGCGACTGAAAAAAGCATTTGCCATGTCAAATGCTTGAAAATACTTCAAGCATTTGACATGGCAAGGTGAGTGAATCAACAGGACAAACAGAGTCTGTGTAGCATGGGAAGAGTGTAAGTCATGTAATCTTTATCTCAGATCACTACTACAACCTTGAGTTACACTTGGATTCAGCATGTGGCATCTGTGATGTTTCTATGTTGGGATCTTGTCAGAAATTTCTAAATCCTACAAGTCTAAAGCCTATGGAAACTTAACTTTTCTGGGAATCAAACAGCATCAGTTATGTAGAAAAGAAATGCTAAACCCTCTTTTACTCAAATCTACATATTTTTATACAGTATCCACAGAGATACTGCTGGCCATTTATGTACTCTAAGCATAAATGTTTTGTCAAATTTCAAGTGGGACTAAAAGGAGGAAACAAATGAAGTAGAATGAATTAAATGTAACAAAGCAGAGTGCAATGATTAATTATAATACATTTTTTACAAGCCTGATTTTTTGGTGCCCCCCCAGTCACTTGGTGCCCTACATTCAGTGCATAATATGCCTGGGGAGAGCAACAAAAGTAGTATGCTACTAAATGAAACAGGCAAATACACAATACAGTGATTTGGGGATGTTAGAAGGAATAAAAATAATGTGCAACTGAGATTTTTTTAAAGTAGAGCTGAAAGCAATCTAACACCATTTTGCACTACTTTGTGATAATTTAATTATAACTTCATCATGTATGACATGATATCAGTATAAAAGGATGAAACCAGGTTTTTTTTTTACTTTTTTCACATGAAATGGAGATTTATTTATATATCTATTAAAGTATTACAATACCAAAACTGCAACAATGTTATATCACTTTAAAACAATTATGCATTTTTGTATCAATAGCAAAAATACAAAATGCTTTTGTATTTTTGAATCACTTTCTTAGACTGTTTTCTCACATCGTTTGTTATATGGTAGATTCTGGTAAAGGCTAGATGTACAAATCATGCAAGTCTCTTCAATTTGTCTGGAATATCATAAATGTTATAGAACACAAATACCATGTGATTACTCAAAATCGAAACACATGCATTTATTGTTTTAATTATGTTCAGTTCATCTTAACTGGACCATGATCAATTTCGTAATACATCAAATGTGAACATCTCTCAAAATATGAATATGCGAGTGGAAACCATGTTCCCAATGGTCTTTTAGTTAGAACTGGCAGTATGTAATTTGTTTAACTTCATGTAGATCTATATTTTCGCAGAATTAGACAGATCATCTAAATCTGCAGTACTAAAAAGATTAAGTGAAGACTAAAATCCTTTTGTCAAAAAAGCTTTCTTTTTTTATGGATGGTTATATGGGGGTAGCACCATTGCATTCAGCATCAGATTTTGAAATAGTGTGTTTGTTCAGCAGTATGAAGCATAAACTCACTATATATTGCAGTGGGAGCACAAACAGTTTCATAGCAGTGAATGAGTGGTTCATTGTAAGAGCACGCGTCACAAAAAACCTCTGTGCATTTCAACGTATGTGCACACGCCCAGGTCTGATCGATACTGCCCAGGCACTGGGATTGATCAGTTCCCACGGTGACCATATTAAGAGACTCTACAAGCTGACCTTTGACCCTGAGAACGCGCCATATTCGATTCGTCATGCTCTCTTCCTCTCTTCAGCATCACATAATCTATCTACCCATCCTGGTATTCTTTGTTTTTTCCCAGACTTGGTGAGTGGAAAAACAAAATCCAGCCAGGGATTGTAATTGCCTCCCTCCTCTACCTGCCTTAAAATGTTGTTGCTTTGTTTTTTTTCCTTGTTAGCTTTGTTGAGTTGAACGGATAACAGGACATTTGACTTAATAAGTCCGGCTTGTTCTTGGAGCTCTTCTCTCAATCATTACTAACAAAAAAGGCCATTGAAGGCAGGAAGTGCAGCTCCTGCACATGGCAGCAAACAGGGGAAATATTTGTGCGTCATAAAAATGTAAATGGGAAACGTCTAGCAAAAAGATCGTCTAGGAGAAGTGTGGCATTACATTCATGTGGAAAAAAAACAAACAAAACACCTCAGAGGGGTTGAGGACTGCAGAGGGGAAGAACGTCTTGTTTTCTCAAGGCCACTGATGATAACAACTAGCCCTCGTCTGAGTCTGATATCAGAACAGGGATTTGACGATGAATCAAGCATACCCAAACTTTCATATTCTGTTTTTTCCAGGTACATAAGCATATGAAAGATAGAAAAATCAATACTGCAAGAGAATAGACCGATGAGAAGCCAGACTAGAATTTCAATGAGTTATTTTTTAAGGATGCAATGCTTATTGTGGTGTGTTACAAATGCTGTGCTTGAGAAATAAGAGAGGAAAGGTGACACATAGTGAGGGCATCCTGTGCATCTTTATTAACATGGTCCATAAATCCTTAAAATTATTTAATATCAATACAAATCAGTTTAAATTGGATCTGAATGATAAGCTCTCTTCTTTGATGAGACACATATTGACGGTTGAGGTGGTAAGAGGACAACAGTCCTCAAATCCCCATCTGAGGGCTTTGAGTTATATTTGAGATTTTATACAGTGACTTCAATCCCTGAGCATTTTCGCTTGTTTTGTATTGAAACAAGCAAAAGTTGTTTTTTTAATGTTTTTCTTGGTTAGTGCGTTTTCTGTTCTCCTTGTGTGTTTCTTAGCACAATTTAGCAGTAAGCCTAACTCCTGTTGAATGAATGCTTGAACCTTTATTCCCTCATCAAAGCAATGTAGATTCTTTGCCTAAACTTTATTTTGGTGGCCCAAGTACACGTATAACATGGAGTAAACTGGAACACATAAATAAAAAATAGCTGTGTTTAATGCATTATCATTAGAAAAAAGCTAAACTAAGAAAATTAGAAATAAATCAACATGAACCCATAAGCACTCTGCAATTATTAAATCCCACATTTATTTCACACATTCTTAAAAAATAAGATATTAAATAAAATCTACACCAGAATATAGAATGAAAACTTTCAGACGATGATGTAGTTGGCATAAACAAAAGCTGACTACAACAGATGCACATCTTCATGTGTGACTGAGTGAAAAACTAAACAAGTGGCTGATTTCCTGTCCCATGCCTGACACGACCTTCAAAATAAAAGACTCATTGCATTGGCACAAAAGTAACACTTAAAATCTGTTTTACAATGAATCAAAGGGCAGAACAGTGCAAGACCATTGTCTATGCAATCCACTCAATTTTTCATGACATTCTGACCTGGTTTTGTTTGGTTAATTTAGTCAAAGCACTTAATTTTTTACCTGTAGAAAGTAGTCTCTTGCTAAGTAGGTTATGAGAAAGGTATGTATATGTACTGCTGCTTTATTACTTCAGAAAGTTAATCCATGAGTACATGGCTTAGAGGCAACAACATTTTTTTGAACAGTATTGTTTCATGATAGGTTAGACACACACACACATGCACACACACACACGCACACACACACACACACACACACACACACACACACACACACACACACACACACACACACACACACACACACACAC
>CAEGAF010071013.1:0-20237 GCA_903067075.1 Micropoecilia bifurca | reverse complement strand
GGCCGCATGTCTTGGACACTCGGGTGAAGAGAGGGGCGGAGCTGTCCACCGACCACTACCTGGTGGTGAGTTGGCTCTGGTGGTGGGGGAGGAAGCCGGTCAGACCTGGCAGCCCAAACGTGTAGTGAGGGTCTGCTGGGAACGTCTAGCGGAGTCCCCTGTGAGACGGAGCTTTAACTCCCATCTCGGGCAGAACTTCAAACACGTTCCGGGGGAGCTGGAGGAGATTGAGTCTGAGTGGACCATGTTCCGTGCCTCTATTGCCGAGGTGGCTTATCAGAGCTGCAGCCACAAGGTCATTGGCGCCTGTCGTAGCGGCAACCCTCGAACCCGTTGGTGGGCACCTTCGGTGAGGGATGCTGTCAAGCTGAAGAAGTCCTATCAGGCCTATTTGGCCTGTGGGACTCCAGAAGCAGCTGATGGTACCGGCAGGCGAAGCGGCATGCGGCTCGGGTTGCTGAGGCAAAAACTCGGGCGTGGGAGGAGTTTGGAGAGGCCATGGAGAAAGACTTCCACATGGTTTCAAGGCGATTCTGGTCCACCATCCGGCGTCTCAGGAGGGGGAAGCAGTGCAGCTAGGGACAAGGGTGGAAGATAGATAGATGGATGGATGGATGGATGGATGGATGGATGGATGGATAGATGAATTTGTAAAAATAATTAAAATAAAATTTTAGTCAAATTTCCGTAGCAATTCAGTTAGTCGTGAAGGCGACTGGCGGCCCACCATGTTTTTGTGTTAAAAGATGCTAAGTTGACAGAAAATGTAAAATATTACTGGGTAATTATTTTACTGGAAGTCCTTGGCAACAATACTTATCCCTTGTGCATGCGAGGACTGAGCCAAACGTAGAGGACTGTGGGGTCGGTTGGACCCCATTTCTGGACACAAGGGTTAAACCCACAACTATAGAGCATTAAAAACAACAAATTAAAAAAATGTAATTAAAATAGGTATCAATTATTTGCACTTCTGATAAATACAAATGAAGTCATCAGTTAGTGGATCTAAAAACATGATATAATGCTGATCATATTTAAAACAGGCCCATGATGTAAATGAACTAAGCAGCTGGTTAAATCCCCCCAGGCCTTCAGGGACCACATAAGTCCTAACATTTTAACACAGACTACAGACAAAGAAATGTAATATTTGTTTATTGAGAATTCCGTTAAATTTGATTTAATGGTTCCAGCATAGATAAATTAAAAGATTTTAAATTGCTTAAGGCTACAGGACCCAAATTTGAGTCCTCGGCACTTGCCCCAACAAGATCCATTAAAAGCACCTGCTATACATTTATCAATATAGGCATATTGCATATCCACGTAAAGGGAAAAGGCTCTTCTAAATGATAGAAACAATATTTTCTACCTCAACAACACCCAGATTGAACACTAAGCAGATTGATAAAAAGAAACGCAATTAGACGCTAACGAGGCATAGCCCGTAAAAAACGGAACAATAAAAGAGCAACGAGGCCCGATACACAAAAACTATATATCAGAGTAAAGCTGAAGCTCTGCTGTTTCCAACAATACCAGAGTCACCAGGAAAACTCACTGAACCAGCAGCTAAAGAAGAAAAAAGCAAAAGCTCATTTCACGAAGATAAAACCATAAATTCAGTTCTACCTTTGCTGTTTCGAGGTCATAATCCATATTAGAGTAAATATTTCCACTTGGTCCGATAATCCATGTTCTCTGCCTCCATCTCACATGGTTTTCGGTTCGGCCCAGAGCCTTTTCTGTCTCCTAGCTACCAGATACAAAATCTAGAGGCGAACTCCGTCAATGTACGTCACATCCCTTTTCCTCGCTGTAATAGACCCTTTTCACATGACGTCACACAACTTCCGTTTTGGCTCGAAGCTGTGTATCCTTAGTTCCGGTGTACATAGAAAGTAATGATAAAGTTGTCTATTTCATATAGAAATGTATGTAAAATTGATATATATATATATACACATATATAAAGAGATAGATATAGATATGCAGCATATGGTGATCAGACAGAACACCGGAGCTTGGAGTTTTCAGTCTCTAAAACATTTGCCTAAAATAAGATTTGAAGATTTATCACGATTTGCAAACCAATTTTCTCTGACAACAAAATCTAAGTTAGACAAAGGCAACAAATTCTTCACCGAACAAAACCTGTTTGACTATGAAGGTATTTTAGTTTTGCGTAACCGTTAGCTTAGCATTAGTGAATTTTGTTATCTAACTAACTACGTGACATAACTATTCCTTAACCGGAACTTTTTACTGTTTTTGAACTATAATGTTTTAGGCTCTAATCTTGATCAGATTCTTAAATTATAGACTGTAGTTGCCTCTCATCCAATAAAATAGCGGTTAGTTTGTTATAAGCAGAGATGTTCGGTGCCGCCGCTGCTTTGTAATGGTTCCTCTAATCGCACCACTTTTTCGGTAACAAATAATCTTAACGAGTTCGTATTTCAAATCCAGTCATCAGATCCAAATCACTGCGCATTAATATTTTTTTTTGTAATTATTTTTATTCCTTCTGTGCGTCTTTGGGAGAGACTCTGACAGTTAGCAGTGACAGAAACATGAACATGGAGATGCGCATTTTGTTGCTGGAAAAACAAACATGTCGTCAGCGGTGTTGGAAGCTGTCCTTTATTTTACATTAATACATAAAATGAACCTCTAAACGTTACATCACTGACAGGCGGCGGTGTTTATGTTTCCTAACTGTGGCTAAAGCTGCTGCTAGCTGGTTTACTCATGATCGGATGCTGGTTCCTTTGAATACAGTTGGAGACGGTAAATTGACAATGACTAATAAATGTTATCTAACACGTAAACACTGTTTTATAAAATACAGAAAGTGAACCTCTAAACGTTACAGCACTGACAGAGAGGATATTTTTTCCTAAATGTGGTTAAAGCTGCTGCTAGGTGGTTTACTCTCCGATCGGAAGCTGTTTATTTTATACACAGTTAGCGAATGGTGGATTTACAGTGAGTAATAACTGCTATCTAACACTTAAATGCTGTTATTATTAAACTTACCTTTTATATATCTTTAAGATTATGAGAATGCGGGAATTTTTCATCTTGGTTCCCAAGGCAAAATCGCACCGGAAGTAAGGATCCACAGCTTTGAGTTATGGCGGCCATTGTCTGACGTCACTGTGAAAAGGGTCTATAGGTGAATGACTGTATGTTCCATATTAATGTCAACGCCCTCGGATTCTATTGGCTCTGACGGTTTGAACATGTCAGTCATCAAAATTGGCCAATGGGATCCCGAGAAACTGCCCTGCGTAGTTGTGAATGTCTGAATGCAGAACTGGATGATTTTACGCGCAGAGCGCTGAGTTATTATAATGTAATTGTGAGATATATTAGTTTTTTTCTTATCATTTTGACAAAACAGTTTTCAGTTTTATTTGCATTTTTATTGTTATATAAATGTATTTGAAATGTTATTGTGAGTTAATCTGTTTCATTTTCAGTTTATTACAATTTGTCTATTTTTTTCTCTTCTTATGAATGAATGCAATGTGGATTTTTCAAAGGAACCTCCAAAACCAATTTTAGATGTAATTACTTATCTATGATAAGTAATCGTTTATGATATGATAAGAATAAATGATTGAAACAGAACCTACAGAAAAAAACTGAGAAAGTTCAAATGGCACAAATTTTGCCAAATTTTGCCAAAATGGCTCATTTGGAAAGTCCGCCTAGATTTTTTTATCAAGTAGTGCCTCTCTAAAACTCATATGATTAACTTTTTCTTCATGAAACTTGACACAGTAAAAGGTCAGATTGTGTACTGTTGTTTTCTGTTGTTTTTGGATTTCATCTGCAAGGTTTGAAAGGAATCTTCATATATTGAACTGTTATTGTTTCTTTAGGCGGCAATTGATTTTTGTATTAATTTCTGCTGTTTATCATATTAATTCACTTTCCTCAGTAACAGGCAGGGTGGCTTTTAGAGCTGTAACATATTCTCTAGGGTCTTGCCTTTATTTTGATACCAAGACAATTAAAATAAATTCTGTAGTTCTTGAGATACATTCAATTCATTTTGGGGATGTTATTTTCAACCATATTTCTCAAAAACAGGCCTGAGACGGAAAGGCCAAGGAGCTGGATAATTTACTTTGTAAAAGTTAAAAGAACAATTTTCATAGTTAGATTGTTTTGTTACCATAGCTGTAATGTGATGCTGTGAGTTTGATATGTGAGTTTGAGCTCTGTTTGTTATATCTCAGTAAACTACAATTATCACTGATTGCTTGTAAGGTTGGCCAATTAAACTAGGCCCACTCTCCCAGATTTCACTAAATAAATCTATGTTGAAATGCTGTTCATGGTGCTAATGTTCTTAGTAGCATATGGGCCCCTAAATCTATTCTGCTCAAGGCTTCATACAGCATTGAACCGGCCGCTGCAGTGTGCATTTCTGCTGAATACAGAGGGACAAACAGGAGATTTAATTAATGTGGCTTTACTAGCTCCTCCATTTCGTGTCTATTGAGCATTTAATAAGCACCACAGAGACTAAAACCAGCGTGCTGTGTGACTACGGGCCACATGTCCTCCATGGGCTGAACCACTGGTTCACTAATGCATCATCTACTGAAGAACATGAGCTTTATCAACACAGAGTCACTCGCTGGGCACCGTGTCACACATCCCACATACTGTATCGTTCTTTGTTCAGTAAGATAAATCATCCTCAATTCATGCTCAACACGCACCTCTATACGCGCCACTATAGGGCTATATATGCGCTTCACATTGAACTAAGCATAGCAAATGAGGTGGCTTTTAAACTTGACTCATACCTTGATAAAGAATTCTCCAAAGAAACATGAGTCTTTAGAGAAAGATGAGTTCTAAACATGAGAGGGTTGATATAAATGTCCAAACAGGTGAACCTGTGTCCAGTTTGAGTGAAAGGAGATGTGGCATCCATGCCAAGGTAAACTTCAGAGATCCAGGGACAACAGCGTGTGATATATTGGTATGAACAGGCTTGAATTGAACAGGGCATGAAGCCCAGAGGCTTCATGGTCCCATGACCATGAAGCCTCTGGGCTTCATGCCCTGTTCAATTCACCAACTATGAACCCATTTTTCAGGAATGATTCTGCCCGGCCAGTGATATGCTCAGCGCAGCAGAGTTGCTTGCAGACTGGTTTATTTAAGAAAAAATGTGTATTTCTTTTTTAGAAATACAAAAACAAGCAACGCTTACCGGTGCTAATACACTGGGGAAACCCTGGCACTGTAACGTGACGCAGTGCTAGAGAAAACGTTTCACTAAAAATACTTTACAAACAGGAAGTAAGGACCACTCTACAAAATGATCTATGCGAATTTAGAAACAAAAAAAAAAGCTTACTTTCTATCATAGGCTGGTGTTAGCTTATCGAGTGTGCAATTATATTTATAAATAATAATTATTGACTGCTTTTTTGGTCAATATGATATCAACATGAAGCTCAGATCAAATGACACTGAAGCATATTTACCTGCCCATGAAAATATGAATTCCCTAAAATAGAAGAAAACTCAACAAAATAAAAATCAACCAACAAATGGAAGATGAATGGACACTAGTAATTTTAAATAATTAAAAAACGTATGAAGCATCAGTGCTCCTCAGCTGATGGTGTCCCACAGACTCATCTGAATAAAAGCAGTAAAACCAGCAATAAGAAGTGAAATGAAGCTCTGATGCTACCTGAGAAGGAAAGTTCCCAGAGTTGTGTGAATGAGTCTTTGGTGAGCTTCCTCCATGGTCATGGGCCCCCAGTAGAAACCGCTTTCCTGTAGCTGTAGGTAGGTGAGTTTGACCAGACGATACTCTGCAAAGCTGGTGAATGGACGGATGTGTGTGGGCAAGCTGTCAGCATCTTCTCCAGTCTCTGGCTACAGCAGAGCAAAACAAATGATTCAATCAAGTTTACTGCAAGAACACAAAGTTATAACAAGTTTTTTGGTCTACTTTCTAGTACAAATATCTTAGTTCACATGGAATAAGACATACTACATTAAAAGTACATTTTCAGCAGGACATAGGGCTTGTTTTGAGTAAATAGTTCCTTAATATTGATGAAAAGATACTAAGATACTTACATAGGCAGATAAATTAACTTGTAACATGGGAATAATGTTTTGTTACAAGTGAAATAATAAGACATTATTAATAACAACCCCGTTTTCTCCAATTTTAAAAACCACATATGACTTTGTCCAAACACTGACTCAGTAGCCACACATCACAAAGACAGAGCATTAGGACACTCAGAAATCACTGAGTGTTTAATCAACACACAGTTACATGAAAAAAGCCAGGAGAAAATGTCTAGTTTAGATAATCACATGTTGGATTTTTTTATATTTCCAGCTATTTTTACAACTGTATTCATTTGCTGACAATTATGTTCAGCGTAACTGACTGAGGATAAAATCATGTGTCACAAAGTATTTGCACTCCTTTAGATTTATTCTGTTTTTGTCACATACATAATTTTTTCATTTTTACATCAAATATAATTTGAGTAAAAACAAAATACAGCTTTTGAATTATTTAGTTTAAAAACAAGTGATGCACACATTTGAAAATGTGTGCTGCTGTTAATATTGCTGCTATGGTCAATAACTGATATTAAATCTATATTATATATGTTTTGTCAGCTCTGCAGCCACAGGTCTTGGACACTCGGTTTAGAGAGGTGAGGAGCTGACCGCTGACCGCTGAACGCTGACTGCTGACCGCTGACCGCTACCTAACGGTGCTGAGTTGGCTCCGTTGGTCAGACCTGGCAGAACCAAACGTGTAGTGAGGGTCTGCTGGGAACGTCTGGCAGAGTCAGAGACGGAGCTTTAACTCCCACCTCCAGCAGAACATTGAACATGTTCTGGGGGTCATGGATCTGAGTGGACCATATTCTGTGCCTCCATTGTCAAAGCGGCTTATCAGAGCTGCGGTTGCAAGGTTGTCTGGCAACCGCGACGTTGCTTTTTGATCCTTCGATGTCGGCTCTTCCCATCATTGTGAAGCAGAATTCACCAAGCGTTGGATTGTTCACCCACTAATAGGGAACGTGAGCTGGGTTTAGACTGTCGTGAGACAGGTTAGTTTTACCCACTGATGATGTGTTGTTGCAGCAGTAACCGCAGGAGGAACCGCAGGTTCAGACATTTGGTGTATGTGCTTGGCTGAGGAGCCAATGGGGCGAAGCTACCATCTGTGGGATTATGACTGAACGCCTCTAAGTCAGAATCCCGCCTAGACGAAACGATACCGTAGCGCCGCATCGCAACCTTCAAACCCGTTGGTGGACCTTCAGTGAGCGTAGGCTTTTAAACATTAACAGAAACTTGTTGAAAAAACGCAGACTTTGATTTGTACCATCACATTGTCCTTCAAGTTCTGTGGGTTCTTGAATTCTGCAAAGCTTTCTGTTTTATTTTTATAGGGTTTTTTTGAGAGCCTCTTTGCAGCTGATGACCATAAAACAATACAGTATTTTCTAAATGGGCCAAAAAGGTTTGCAGATAAAAGTTTCTGTGATCAGGTTTGAACTTCACTCTGATAATGTGCTTGAAATGGGAATTTTTTTCCAAACTTGTTTTTATCGTCTCATCAGACCTGGAGACTCAAACACTTGGTACTTTCAGAGCCCATGTGGGAACCGTGACATTAAACAAAGTATTTTCCCTCGTTTTTAGCAGCTGACACTCCTTAATAATGATACGGAATTGATCATTACTATTTAAGTGTAGTAATATCCTTTTGTTATACAGCATAAATAACTTAAAACCTGCAAAGTGAACTGTTCCTTTCTCTTGATTTCACTTGTTCTTTTTATATTGTTGGTCTAAACACTCAGTAGTAATAAACACATATCTGCTGTACAGGAATCAAACTGCTCACTGACCAGCCTCCAGGTCTCAGGCTCCTCCTCGAATTTGAGTTTGCACCAGAGCAGAAAGTCTAGCTTTGATCCTGCAGGGTCCTTGTTTTCTGTGTTGATTTTTTCTGCTGTTGGTTCGGGCCGATCGGACTCCTCTGGGTTCTGTCTCGGACTCTGTGGCTCAGCTGCTGACTCCCGTTTTTGGTTCTGATCAGACGTTCTGTCCAGGCTGTCTCTGACCATCCTAGAATGGAAAATCCTCTTCCTGACCTCCCACTGCACCGATTTGGTCTGTTTTCACCAGCAGGCTCTCCATCATCGGCTGTTTCCCACTCGCTCATCGGCAGCCAGGTTCTGTCTGGGGCTCCATGAAGCTTCAGTGTGAACTGGGCTCGAACACCAAGTTCTGATAGGAGGGCAGAGCATGAATATATGCTGTGATCTTCCTGGTGATCTGCAACGAAGGAAGATAAACAGAAAACCTCAGATGTTGAAAACAAATCACTGCTACACAGTCGGTCCTGTTTGTCATGTGGCTTGGTCCTCTTTGTGTTTTAGTTTTGGTTTTGGTTTTTCAACAATTATGAACTTTGAGTGGTTAATTTCTTTACTCTGTCATGTGAATGATGATGTCCAATAACATTGTTCAATGTCCATATGAGAGCATATGGTTGCAGTAAAGGTATAATATTACAGCCTTTCACAGAACACTGAATAAAGGTAAATAAATTGTTTCAAGCATTGCAGAAGACAATAACTTTGATTTTACTTTAGATGTTATAATATCTCTGCTAAAATATAGAGGTACCAGATGCACCAGTAAATTTGCAAAAGATCAGATTTGTCAAATGATTTCTTGATTGCTACCCTAAAACTCCGACCATGTTTTGTACCACAAACACATCAACCAGCAGCATGAGTGAAACAAAAGTCATATAAAGCGTTGAAGTCCATGCTTTGATCCATAAATGGTAATAATTTGGAATATCAAAATTTCAATTAAACAAAATGTATCTGAAGTTATGTGTTATGCTCTTTTGTAAAAAAAATAATAGATTTTGGCCAAAATTTCAGACCCCCCAAAAATGATTAAAAAACAAAAAAAAAAACACTATTGAGTGAAAACCAGTTGTATATTGTACGCTTTGAGAAAAATGTTTCAAAGTGCTTAAATTTGTACTATGAAATTATTTTAAAACTACCAAACTATCATCTTCAGAAAGTTGAACATTTTTCAGGAATAAGACTGTTTATGTATTCATAAGCCAACATTAGGATTTTAAAATGAATTCTGTGATGCACAGGAAGTCGATAAATTGAGGACAGGAAGGCTGAGGTCAGTCTGCTGGTCCAGCTGCTGCATCCTGGATAAGCTGAAGATGTGAGTCAGACTGGACTAATGTGGCTGCAACAGTCCAGATAAAGTCATGTGTTTTTCTCTCCAAGTCATTAAAATTCCTGATAAATCAAAATTTTTGTGAAAAATAATGCCAGTAATTTTTCAAAGATCCACCGATTTATGAATCTCTTTGATCCAATGAATGACAATTTCAGATTTTCAGTAACTGTCCTGTTCTGAACTCTGGTCTGGAAGACAGCAGCAGAATATCAGCTATAAACTGACTTCTCTAACTAACTGCACTTTAGTTTCACTTTTATTTGCATCCAGTAACATTTCAAAGCTGCACATTTTAATCAGGGTTTCATAACCTTCACTCTGTCACTCCAAGACCCTTTTTGTGTGTCAAAGTATTTCTGTTACTGAAGCTTTAAGTTTTGAAATAAGGATTTCAGTGTAAGGTGATTCCATCTCACTTAAAAATACAAAACAAAAAAAAACCATGTTCTGCTCAATAAATATTATTGAACTAAACCCGGTTTCTGAGGGGAAGATTGAAAATGTTCTAGATGTCAAACAAGTTAAAGCATTAAAAAGCTGCATCAGGTTGAAGTTGGTCTCTTTTTAACTTCCCATTTAAAAGTGAAGCCGATCATCTCAGCGGCTCTAACGTCACTAACGTCACTAACGTCACTACGCACAAGATGAGCGCGAATACATTGAATATCATGTTGATTGAAATTGAGAGAATGAAGGTTTGTGATGTACTTACTGCCAGCAGAGCAGGAGACGTTTAACGCAACTCTGGGTGTTTCAGTGACTTTATGACTGAGGCGGAGCGTGAAGGACATCAGGTGTCGCTGCGGCGCCGCTTTCACTTTCTCTTTCTCGGCCTGATTCTTATAAATCACGTGATCTTCCAGCAGCAGGATTCATACATGTGTGCGTGGAAACTGTCCTATGGTTCAGTAATCAGACTATATGTCTATAATGTGAAGAGAACATTCACATCTGACACATGTTCTGCTTTGGGACCAAGATTAACAAAGATGAATAAAAACTGGCATCATAAAAGCTCATAGGTTAAACGATTCATAAATATGAAGAGATTCATAAAAAGGTTCTTGACTTGGTTCTGAAGTGACTGAGGAGCAGCAGACAGAAACAGAACCTCAAACTACCAAACCTCCGACTTTCAAAGTGGTTTTCAAACATGAAGATCAATTAAGCAAGTGCATTTTATATGGAAATGTAAAGTACTAAATCAATTATAGGCCAGTAACTTAGTAAAAAGTAAACTTTTTAAACATCAAATCAACTAAAATGAATTCAAACTGGAAGCTTTTAAACTCTGACTTGGTGAGTCAAACTCATTGGAACAGAAACCTGACTGCAGGAAATTCTCAAAAATAAATTGAATTTATTTCAATCCTTTTAGGGTTTTCAGTTCTAATTTTCCCAGTGTTCTGGCATAAACATTTGGCCCGATGGAAGGTAGAAAAGGTCAACATATTTGTAAAATAGTGAAATAAACACTAAAGGCTGTGGTTTAAAATATGACTGCCTACCACAGCTTTTCTGTTCTGACTTATGTTTTGAAATGAGTTTGTAGTCGAGTTCCTCCCAGTTCCTGAGAAGAACTGAGGCCACTGATTGTTCTCACTTCTTGCACTTCATGTCAGTATTTCCACTTAACCAAAATGTTGCATTGTTCATAATAAAAAAGGTCACAACACACACATAACAATGCATAAAACTTTAGGAATTAGTTCTTGCAAGTCTGCAAATGAACAAATTGAGCTTCAGTAAAAAGCAAACTTACTATCACTTTCATTTTTGCTCAACATCTCATATTTAAGCAACCATGTTCCAAAAACATTTCAGAGGGAGGCTTGGTGGTTGGCATGAGAAAACACAACCAGTCCAGACTCATCACAGGACGTGAGCATCTAGTGAGAAAATAATGACCAAAGCAAACACTTACATCTTTCAACCTGAATTCAATAATGCAATAACCAGAGAAGCATGAGTGTCGCCTTTATTGACATGATAAAACAGTCAGTAAACAGCTCAGAGCCTCCAGAATCTTATTTCCTTCACAGAATAACAATAAGTGAACCAGAGTTTCAGTTTGTGGAAGCAGACATCGGCCTTCCATCTTTGTTTTGCTTGTGCATCAGGTAAGCGGCAGCTGTGAGCACAAGGACCCCATAAGTAGCCAAGACACACTGCAACACAAAGGACAAGTCCTTTATTGATACAGTAAAATGCAGAAGTACTTAGACCTTTTGAACCTTTTCTCTCAATGTTGTTGGGATTTTGTGATTGACCAGCACATCATAGTACAACCTAATATAGTACAAGTAATTATGAACTGAAAGAAACACAATCCAAGGAATTAAGAGGAAGTAAGAATTTGATAAGCTGAGAGTTTGAAACAAGTGTAAAGTGTAAACTTTACTTTACAGTGATCCTGAACTCATCCTGGCTGCTGCTCCTTTATTTACATAAACAAAACTCTTTACGCTGATGTTCTCATCAGCTTCTAGCAGCTTCTCGAACACAGGTGACATGTTTTCCTTTCATTTAAACAGTTTCATCTTATTGGTTAATATTTTTTTTAAGTTATTTGGATTGGATTGGACTTAAATATTTAACATTATAACATTAGTTTATAATGTTTACAAAGTTTGTTGACAAAACTCGTGGTCCAGTCAGAGGAGCTGCTGGTCCTGACGTTCAGTTTGTCACCTAAAGCCGAGATCAAGTCAAACCTTCTGCTATCGACGTGTCACACGCTGCTCTAGCAAAACACCAACAGTTCAGAAACAATATGAAATGAGAAAAACCGTATTCATTAACTGATTAAGTCGTGTTTTAGATTGTTCTTGAAAAACCAATCAGTCACGGCTGCACAGTGAACCCATTGATTCTTAAACATGCTGTATTTAAGGGCATTATGTACATTTCTGCGGCCCTGCAGTGTGTAGCTACTGAAGTATTTCCTCCAACCGGTCAGATGCACAGATGAGGATCCTCCCATGCCAAACAGCTGCTTCTGAAACACATTAAAGATTTCTCCTCTCAGGAACACAACATATATCAATCACAAGGTAAAAGCATGAAAAGAAAAAAACTGTAAGCCACAGCAGTTAAAGAAGCCTGGTAACATGGTTACTTCCTGAACAGAATAAAACATGATTACTGTCAAGCAAAGCAGTTTCACCGTCAAAATGAATGTGAAAGCAACAGACGGATGAAGAAGTTGTTGTGACTGTGAAGAGGTTCTGGCTGGTCCGTCTTTATCGCAGACATTTCCAAGAAGAGATTCTTGAGTCTGTTTAGTAGCTGTTCTGTTTCTGAGCTAATAAAGGCTCTAAGTTAACAGGACAGACGGTCAGACGGTACATCAATGTCTGTGTGATGGTCAGGAATGACCAACAAGGTTTCACATGTTGTTCTGACAACTGGTCACCTTTGTGATTCTGACATCAAACTTAAATGTTCCATTACTTTTTTACTCAAAAAAATTTTCGGTCAGATTTTCTAATTTATTTATACAAAAATACTGAAAATTACAACATTTAGAATATTACATTTTTAAAGCTTATACTGTCTATTCCGCACCTTGTACCTCAAACCTCAAACTTAAGTGTATTTTCACACACAAGGTTGTACAAAGCATTGTAATGGAAGGAAATTTTTACATAGTTTGTATAGTTTTTCCACATATAAAAACTTGAAATCTGTGGCATGTGTGATCCACCTTAAAATACCTTTTACAGAAATGTTGTCTGAAAGATTTTGGGTGACATCTTTATGTAAAAACTGGGGCTTTGGTCATTCTTCTTCTAGTTGACCACAAATTGTATTAACTGGATTAAGGTCTGGACTTTGACTGGACCATTGTTACACATACTTTGATCTAAGCCATTCTGATATAATCCTTCCATTAACTCTGAAAATCATCCTCACAGCATGATGCTGCCACCATTTTTCCAGTGTAGATGGCATGTTCAAGTTTGTGATGTCATTTTTTTCCACTTTCAGCTTCAATTGGCTCAGTAATGAAGACCTCAAAGATCAGTTGTACTGATAATGAGATTAAGCTGCACACAAGTGGAATCAGATAACTTATTAGATGAGTTTTTATTTATGAGTATTAGATAAAAGGAAAATTATTAGAAGCTTAACAAAGAATGTTCAGTCCTTTTTCTGCTCACTGGCTCCAGGCAGTTTAACAAGTTTTGGCATCTATTGGGTGATGAGAGGGAAGAGGAGGGAGGGTAAAGGGAGTAGGGAGGAGGGGGGGGGGGACAATCAATCTACGTAGAAATAATATCATCACTCAAGGTATTAACTAGTCATAGCTTAGTCACTAGCTTTGACTGGGGGGAAGGGGATCACGGCTGAGTCTGTGGCCGGCAACGCCCCCCAACGCTCCCCAACGCCCCCCAACGCTCCCCAATGCCCCCCAATGCCCGCTGGGCCTGAGTTAGACAGGAGGAGCTTCTCATGCTGTCCAGGTTCAGGAGTCCATCGTGTCCCATGTCCAGTGATGGGTCTGCTGTCTTATTTTCTTCTTGACATCCAGTTCGCTGTAGACTGATTGGACCAGATATACTGACCATCGGTCCTGCAGCACCGACTCCTGCTGTTGTCCATCGTTAGAAGACAAACGGCATATTTGTGGGGTCTTACCTTGACCTCTGTGATGAGATGGCCGAAGCTGCTGAGGGGGATCCGGGTTTTCACAGGAGATGTTGGCATTTCTGCAGACAGTTTAAACTCAAATCTAATGGCTGCTCTTAAAACGTGTTTCCTCTTTTATACAAGCGCTCTGTTAATGATAATGAAATAAAGTGAACCTTTAAAGCGATAACTACCGGCGACTGTAGGTTACTAGATACCATTAACCTGTTTTTATTGTTTTCCGACTTCGCTGACGAAAATCCCCTCCGGACCAATCACGTGCCTCTATCAGAACAGCTGACCAATAAGCTACGACGTGATAGGCGGGTCTTTGAGGGAGTTATACAAACTGTGAAGTGACTGCTGTTCTTCAAAGTAACCACCAGAGGACGTCAAACTCCAACATGTGTAAACTAGAGCCTCATAGTTCTCTCTCAGGGCAGCAACAATCTTTTCCGTTTTCTTCTTTAATTTTTTTTTCTACCGCCGATCCCTCCACTGAATGTATATTTTGACATAACTGTGAGAAAACTAGGCGACATAATACTACTATAAAGCGGAAGGAATCCAAGCCACTATTCAAAAGAAAGCCCCATAAATGAATACCGTATTTTCAGGACTATAGAGAGCACCTCACTATAAGCCGCACCTTCAAATAATAAACAAACAAACAGACAGACAGACAAAAACTGGAAATGTATGGGGTTCCATTTGTGTCAAAAATAAGTAGAAGTCATGTGTAGATGTTGTTGGTCTATGTCGTTGCTATGTGACTTTGGTTGATGTCTATGGTCTTAGTGCTTTATGGATATGTGGATGTTGCATGTAGATGTTGCAGATGTAGGTGATGCATATGTACATGTTGCATATGTTAACTGTGTCATGGTTATTACTCACTGTCATCTTGAATATAAACATAGATATGTCATCTCACTGTCATAGAATATAACACAGCTAGAAACATAACATATGCAACATGTACATATGCAGTGAACACATATACAGCATAGACATTTGCAATAACCAACATATGCATCACCTACATATGTAACCTCTACATGCAACTTCTACTTATTTTTGACACAAATGGAACCCCATATATACTTCTCTGTGTGGTTTCCATGAGAAGTTTGAAAACATTTCTTACTCATTCCTTCTGCTAGGATGTGCTTGTTCTAAATGAAAATCAGCACTTTGATTTCCAATTTTCACTTCCAACAATTCACTTCCTGCTGCAGAGCCTCCTGCCCCCCGCATGGTTCAGAGCGTGGGGGGAAAAGTAACGGCTTATAGTCCGAAAAAAAAATACAATATCTATGCATTTGTTTCTTGTGTGTGTGGGTGTGTCTACAAAGTTTTTAGGGAAAAAACCATAACTGAAATTATTTTTGAAAACATTTCATGAAACTGGAAAACTCTGGAATTAGGATGTCAACATTGGAAGAAGAGAAAAAAGTGGAGTATTGAAGAAGTCTGTAAACTGAAACCACCAATAAAGTGTGGAAAGCTGTTGTTCAGCAATTTCACATCCTTTTTCTATTTGATGACACTTCCCCGTCATTTTGAAACAATGGTTTTCAAAAAGAAATGTGTGTCCATTACTGCTGAACACAAACTGTTCATCAGTTTGAATCAATCATCTGAACACGGTAGGGGTCACCCTGGACAGGTCATCAGTTCACTGCAAAGTGACACAGACAGGACAAACAACCCCCCCCCCCCCACACACACACACACACACAGGCAGACTGTCGTGATCCGTGATCATGTGTGTTTATTTCTGAGTTCTCTGAGTCTCTGTCTCTGCGTCTTCCCCGTGAATTGTTTCCCAGGTGTGTCTCATTCCTTTGATTAGCCTGTGTGTATTTAGTTCCTCCTGTTGTCAGTGTTCCTCTCGGGTCCTTGTCGTTGTACGTATGTGAAACGTGTCAGCGTAGCTCCCTGTTGTTCGTCTCAGCCGGTACAGTAGAACTGGGAAGTCCTGTGTCGGTGTCAGTTCGCATTGTCAGTCATATTATTAGTTGCTACCGGTATTAGCTGAGTGCTACTTCTGCCATGCTGCCTGTTTGGACTGTAGAGCATCTTCAATAAATTAATCATCACCACCACAACCTGGGTCTCTGCGTCATCTCCTCACCTACAACCATCCACCTCAGGACACAGACACACTCAGACCTACAAAGAATTTATTGCTTTTAATTAACCTAACAGTCATGGTTTTGGTCTGTTTCATTACAGTGTCATTCTCTTATATTTTCCTATTTTTGTTCATTTTTAACATCCATTTTATTGCATATTCTGTGGTTTTCAGAAGTATTCACACTCTTAACTTTTTCACGGTTTGTCAAGTTGCAACTGAAACGTTGAAGTGTTTTGTGAATTTTTTTTGCTAGATCTACACAAAGTAGTGTGACTGCAAATTTGACCTTCATGGACATGTTACAGGAAGACAGCGATTGATGGAATACCCTCTGCAGTTTCCCACAAACCGTGTAAGAGACATAGCAAATAAGTAGAAGAAGAAAGTCAGATTAGACCACAATAGAAGTTTTGGCCTGTGCAATACAAACCACTGCACATCTCCCTCACCACACAACTCCCAGGGTGTAAAATGTGTATTATATATTGTGAAGATTCTTTTCTTCGATAGAGACAGAGAAGCTGGCCAGAGTTGATGGGCGGACAAATTTTATGAGAGCAAAATTTTATGTGAGTACCCAGAGAAACTCACAAAATACAAGAACAACATGAGATACAAGACAGTCAAGAACATAAAACCATTCTAAATTTTCTTTAAATCCAAGAAACTGAACTTTCTCCTGATGTTTTATCAAAGTTTTGATCAAACGTTCAGGTTTTCTAAAACAATTTGTTTGAGTGCACTTTGCCTCCCATTTTGCAATTTTTGTTTTTGTTGAGTCAAACCTCTGAATCATTCAGATATTTAATAAACTCAAACACTTGAGTAGTGAAACAGTGTAGCAAAGATCAAATTAGATGTCGCTGCCATTTGTTAAAATGTTAATTTCTTCCATTTCTTTATATGAAGAAATGCTAAAGACCAAAGTGTTTTGACTGGGTTGGCGTTTACCTTCACTGTGTTCACTTAATGTTCACTGACCTTATAAAGTCCTGACTGGCTGGCATGATGAGGTTTAACTCCAGAATTGAAAACAGAAAATTCACCTGAAGTGCAAAGACATTTAAAACACTTTCAAAAAAGCCTGATTAATTAACCAAGACCACCTTAAAATATTACACAGGCAAATAAATTAGAGATGCTCCTACCACCACCACATAGTGTTAGTATTTATTTCTTTATTAGTATAGTTTAACTTGGTTATTTCATTTGGACATATATTTTCTAATGGGTGCACACTTTAGTTAATGTCTGTCTGAATGGTTCATTTATACTTGTGTTTTGAGTTTGTTTATAGGAACCAGCTGGTGGAGGAACCTGGACCAAACCATCCATAAAATACTGAGAGACTGAAGGGGGGAGACTACAAGAGGATTATTATTTAATTTAGTCACTTAAACATTCACTTATTGTTTGTGTTAAATTAAAGATGGTTTTGCTTTATTTGTTTACAGAATAGTTTAGTTAATTTTGTATTTATTTGTTCTTTTGTTAGGTCCGACCCCCCCATGTGGTAGATTTAGGTAACTCCACCCCTATTTAAGCAGCCTTGGTAGTTTTGTTTGTGTTCAGTTAGAGTTCAGTTGACCTCAGTTAATTTGGATCCAAATTTGTTATTTATCCTTTGATTTATTCTTGCTTCAAATCTTTATGTTTTGTCAATGATTTGTTTTTAAGAATTAAATTTGAAACCTTTTCTATTTTTGAGCATTTTTTGTCTTCGTTTGAGTTTGGTCCCTCACACTATGCAAATTAAATATTAGGTATCACACATGGTGCAAATTCAAAGGACTTTAATTTTACTCTAATAGTATTGTGTCTCTATAAAGTCAGTCTTTTTAAAAGCACACAGTCACTGAATTAATCAGTGTTTGTTTGGATCACCACGTAAAACACTTGGCACATGATTACTTACATAACAACTCATATACATTTAAAATAGACTCTTCACTGAACCTGCTGCTCTGAGCTGTGGGCAGGTGGCAGAGGACCCACTTTGAGTCCCGCTCTCACATGCAACCTGTAACATTACAGGTTCAAATCCTCAAGAGGCAGCGGCTTCCTTCATTCACACATAACCTCCCACACAGCATGGCTGCTGAAGAGAGACTAGAGGCTCAGCTCAATTTCAAATTTTGAGTGCAATTAAATGGGATATCATCCCATTACATTCAAATTAGATCATTGAGTTTTTGATAGAGCCAAAAAATTACTTTTATGAAAATGTGCAATAAAATTGATCCCTTTGGACACAGAGGTGTCCAAAGTGGGTCCTGGAGGGCCGGGATCCTGCATGTTTTAGTTCTGTCCCTGGTTTAACACACCTGCATCAAATGATGGCTCATTAGAGGCCTAAGGAGAACATTGACTTGTTGAAAAGGTTGTTGCTACAACATGCAGGATGCTGACCCTTGAGGACCCACTTTGGACCCCCCCTGGTCTACATGCACTGATATCCCTACTAAAGATGTGAAGAAAGTCTTAAAATAAGTTAAAGGTTATCTTTTACTCCTGGAGCATGAGCTCACACAGAACCAAGCCTAACAAAAATCCAATCTTTAAGTTGAACACATTTATTCAGATGGGGAAATATTTATATCTTAGGATATAATTTTATTATAAAATCACAGGTGGCAAATATATTCACCTGAAACCTCCTTTGCCAATATGACACTTATAAGTTAAGTTGAAGCTCTAAAACATCCCAGTCAAATTGAGAAAGAAAAGCATAAATAAACAGACTGTCCACTATATTTACTTGTTAGTAACTGTGATGTAACATGAATTTAGCAAAAAAAATTATTCTTTCTTAAACTGAAAATTATTTCCATTTCTAAATAAAAGCCGTTTTATTTCTGACTGATTATTTCCTTTTAAGGCTTTTCACACATCTCTACAAAAAAGTGCCAATAGCTGTTTAGGGCACCACTAATGTTATTTATTTTTTATTCTTTTATTTCAAACAGATAGAAAAGACAATCAAGAAAAAAGAAAACAAAATAAAATAGACTGAAACAAACCTAAGAAATAAAAATATAAAACAAATTATTCTGCCCATATGACATGAAAATTTTATATTTTCTGTTCAAACAGTACAGAAGAGATAATATCTTATAATGTTCTACCCCTTTTCAACTTGTCAATTTATAATCAATTAACTTTCAGAACATCAAAAATTTTTTAAAAAATGTTAATGAAACAGGAAATATAACTTTCTCAGTCATGATTCAATGAAGGTTACAAATATTATGTAACTCTAAGGACTAAACCATTTTCTCCATCTTCTGATGTAGAGACATAAACCATTTTAAATAACTGTCAATAGATATGGGAACACTTTTTTCAGTCCCCCTAGAAAAAGATAAAAAATGAATTGTTCTAAACACTGTGTGATGACTGTGGTATCTAATTAACTCAAACAAAGGGAACCTCACTTCAGCTGCTTTACTCCCAGGATTTAAGAATCACAGGAAAATCAACCTTAGCTTCAGAAATTACTTATCTTTTCATGTTATGTATCTAAGTCTGAGGTCAACTTACTTCCAGCAAGTCCTGAGACCCCATAGAAACACCCTGCAAGCTTCTTGATCAGAAGCACAAACCACCTCAACTTACTCTTTTCGATGCATAGGAGCAGTGGCCAGTGTTGTGTTCAAGACCACCTAACCCGAGACCAAGACTAGACCAAGACCAGAGTGTATCGAGACCAAGACAAGACCAAGACTTTTAGGGTCTGAGACCGAGTCAAGACCGAGACCAGCTTAAGGTGATGTATTGATCTTTTAGCTAACTTTACCTGCATCAAACAGCTTTACTAAACAGTCTGTTAGTTTGGGGGGGAAACTGTGGAAAGTTCTTTGCATTTTGCTGGTTTGTTGCCAGGATTCTAACACACCTGTAGCTCCGCCCAGCAGCAGCTGGCCTCCTTCACAGGTGTAAACCCAGCATAGTAACGCTCATGTTGTTTAAAGGCAGCTCGGAAAAACAGGCTACCACATGTTAACAATGGATTAAACAGTTTTAACTGCTGATAAAAGTGACAGAGGAAACAGATGTGTGGAAGCCTCTACTGCACATTTGTCAAAGTCAAGGCCCGCGGGCCAGATCCGGCCCGCGAATCAATTATCTATGGCCCCCTGAATGATATTTAATTACT
>CAEGAF010071012.1:0-35129 GCA_903067075.1 Micropoecilia bifurca | reverse complement strand
ATATATAAATTAAACTGTGAACAGCCATAGCTCTGGGTGTCGACAATTGCTGCCAAAGGTGGATCAACAAATCGCTAAGCAAAGGCTGTAAATTCATATGTAAACGTGTTTTGTTGGTTTTCTGTTTTTAATATATTTGCAGAAATCCCCCCAAAAAAGATTTTTCCACATTCACTGTCTACAAAAGACAGATGCAAAGATTTTGTGAAGAGGAACAGAGTGGAATACGTCACCATGTCTTGGTAGAGGAGCTTGTTACTAGCTTCACTTAGGATCTTCATGAGGTCCTTTAATTCCTTTTGTCTTTTTGTTTTGGGTTTGATTTGCATATTTCCCAACCAAAACCCTTTAATAACTGGAGAACCAGTCTACTTCCTGAATGATGCGAAGGCTGGACATTGTAATGCCGTTTATACTTACATATAATTGTAAGTTGATCGTGCCACCTTCAGGCATGTGAAAATTGTACCCGGTTGTACAATCCTTCTTGAGGTCTACCCTCCTATTGCTGGTGTTTTATTAGATTTTATTTAATTTTCATGACAGCCAAAGTGTTCTGGGTGTTGCATTAAAACACATCCATATGTGAGCTTTTATTTACCTCAAGTGTTAAAGGCTAAGTTGTCATTGTGCATGTAAAATTTTGATTCTACTATCAACCTTTCCTAAGATCAAAACAGCTGTGTCACTGTACCACATGGCCTACAAATCATTGCTGCTGTATGCAGGAAGTAAATGTGGAAATCTTTTCCTGGGATAAAATCTCTTCTAAGTAACTTTCTTGTAATAGATTTGGCACTTTCAACTGCCTCTCAAAGGGTTCCTAGTTCCAAAAGTACAGGACAAATGTCTGCATGTGTTTCTGCAAGCAGCCAGGAGGAAGTTTTGTCTCCACCCTTTAATTCCAGGAGCTCTTTACCCCGAGGGGTGAAATAAGAACAAGAGGAAGGTCTGGTTCCTCATTTTGCCAACAGCAGAAATAAGAAAACATTGTACCCAGTGGTATCCCAACCTGACATTAACCAAGAAATTATTACTGTTTAAACTTTACCTTTAATAGTATAAAGTTACCTAATTTTTAAAGTGCAATCAGTAACACTTTTATAACAAATTTATATCAGTGACGATTTCTTGGTTAATGTCAAGTTGTCATAACAAAGACACTTGAATAATGTCAACTTTGTATTAAACTAAAATTTTTAAAAATGTCATAACTTACCGAATGACGCTTTATGACAACAGTCATAAATATTTATGAAGACTTATTCATGTTTATGAAAGTGTCATGACAGTCTTATTCACCCCCATTCAAATAAAGTGTTACCGAATAATTTTGGAAACTTGAGAGTGTAAAAAAATGCCTAAATGCTTTTTTTAAAATACAATTTAGATACATATCTGGACTGAGGTGAGCACATGAATATGAGTCAAATAAGTTAAAGGTTTAACATGCAAGTGCTATTATTTTTTTTGTTGATTTCAATGTTGTTTCATCACTTTGATGAAACAAGTCTTTTAATTTGGGATTTCTTTCCACTTGAGGGCAGTAGAGCGCCCTTTAAATGCATTTATTGTCATAATTTTATTATTTCCTCATGTTGATAAGATTTTAAATTTGCAATTGTTTTTGCAGCAGGACATAATTCAGTTATGCATGATATGCCTTTCCAAATTCACGAATGAGAGGTTTTGTTGTTGAAATTCAACCAACATCCTTCTGAGACATTGCCAGCATTGTAGCACTTAAGGTAAGTCTATGTGCTTTTGTCTTTGGCACAAAATATTCGTTTACTCCCCTTTTGGTCCTTTTTGCTGTTAATCAGTCTTCAGACAAAGCGAGAGCAACAGTAGCAGCAGCAGCAGCAGCAGCAGCAGCAGCAGCAGCAGCAGCAGCAGCAGCAGCAGCAGCAACACACCCTGGGGCAAAAACCAAAAGATTCAGCCTGGCTGCTTCCCCTCCCTCTCGCCTTCTTCCTCCCTCCTCTTCCTCCTCCTCCTCCATTCTCCTGCCCCTCCTTATGCTTCTCAAACCAGCTCCCGTCTCTGTCTCTAAGGCACTGGTGAGATGAAAGGGAATATGCAATGCGCTCTGTATGACTGTAAACTGGGCACCGTTATTAGGGGGAACTTTACAGGCCACGTCTGCATTTACAGCACAAGTCCTGAGTTTATGAAGAAGTTTAGTGGGGAGTCTGAGGGCAAGTTAAACAGCAGTAGATCTGACTCCAAGATTATGAAGAGTTGCATGAAGAAAAGTGTTTATGCCTCCTGCATGAGGATCCCTTTTTTGAGAGACTAACAATGAGGATAGAAGGGCCGCCTTTTCCCCAGCAGGGGGCGATAGAGACCACTACAACAAGGCTTAGTGTTTTTTAACCACACTGGGGTTATGTGGGAACATTATGCTGAGGCTATCCAAGGCCAAATTATGTTCTTTAAAAGTTACCAAAATAACCCAGAACAGAGAGCAGTCAGAACCCAGGCAGGGCGGTTAAGGATGATATTGTCAAAGTGCCGAGAGCAGTTCAAAACTTCTGAACGCAGGAACATTTTTTTTATGGACATTGGAGTAAATATTTAATAGTGTCTAAATGCTGCAGCACAGTAGTTTGTTTTTGACATTTAAAGTAATACAGGAGGTAAAATAGGACTACTGTTTGGCTTTTTCAGAACATGTGATGCTGGTTGGTTGGATGTGAGCAACAGAAACACACCTAACAAAGCCAGCAGTCATGAGGAGGTTGGAGTTGGACGTATGCATGCTTCGTGACACATGCACGGACAGTGGCTGCGTGACTCAGCAGCAGCACTGTGTGTGTGTGTGTGTGTGTGTGTGTGTGTGTGTGTGTGTGTGTGTGTGTGTGTGTGTGTGTGTGTGTGTGTGTGTCTCTGTGTGTGTATGATTCACTCTCCTACTAAAAATGACACTGTCCAACATGTAATTGAGGTAATCTAGGTAGTGATCGTTCAGATCCTGTCTGAGATGAAATAAAAACAGGCTTGGTGTTGGCGAATGCAGTGGAAAAAACATGATTCATTCAATAAGTTAGCGCTAGCTGCTAAACACTTCGTAGCGCTACTCAGCTCACCTGTAGCTTTGTGGTTGCACATTATTTTTGGCACGTGAAGGAATATGTTATCCATTTATCGCACCTTTTCTGACCAGCTCACATGAATACCAGGATGAAGCAGCCATTGTTAAAATGTCCCAGACTAGATATTAACCTGCGCAGGTTATTTTTTAGCCATACTGCTCACTGTTTCTCAATTTTCTTTTTAGGTTTAAGATGATGACAATGCAAAATCAAACATGTGCCTTTTTATCCAGCATGCTCTCACCTTCATATTGATGTAGGATTTTATGTCAGGAACGTTTCAACGGCTTTGCAAAATTCTTCCTAACAACCCAGAAGGAGTAATGTCCAACATGCTGTACTCCGAGGTTTTGGTTTTAATCGTTAAACAAGATAGGTTTATATGATGTAACACAGCATCATGTGTGAATCCAAAGTCAGGCAATAGCAGATTCATTCAGTTTCTCAAACTTTTTCACGTTTGTTCACACTGTGATGACAATGTTAAATGTATTTCATTGAAATAATTAGGTAATAGTCTGACAGAGTATTGTTTACGTGTAAAGATACTTGGCTTTTCAAATTTTTATGAATATAAAAAAATATTTTGATCCTTCTCCTCTAACAGCTCTAAATAAAACAGAATGCAACCGTCCCCCTGGAGATACATACCTTCATGTTAACCTTTCCTTTTCAGCCCTGGCTATGTGTTTAGGCTCTGTCTCTTGTTGGGATGGGGTTCTACCCACAGCATGATGCTACCACTGCCATGTCTTATGACAGCAGTGGCACATTCTATTTAGTAATTAGTTCATTCTTGATTAAGCCTGGTTGCACCAAAGTGGTCTAAGGGGCCTTTAATTAAAATGAATAACACACTTTAGATTATTTTAGCAAAAGATATTGAAATTGTGTCTTTTTCGTTCCACTTCATAACCTTGCACATGTTTGTGTTGGTCTATTACATACGATTATGATAAAATACATCAAAATAAAAAAAAAAAAAAAAATAAAATATTTATTTTTTTTTTNAAAAAAAAAAAAAAAAAAAAAAAAAAAAAAAAAAAATATATATATATATATATATATATATATATATATATATATATGTGTGTGTATTTTGTACTGCAAGCCTCTGTGTAATTAAAAACATCTATGCCTTTGGTTTAATCATGACTGTTGCATAATTGTGGCTACATAAGTCCAAAGCACTGTAGAATGGATTTGGGAAATTAGGTTACATTTTGTTTATCATGACACACAGTGAACACATTTACATGTACCGCTGCTTATGTCTGTGAACGTTTCAGGGGATATTGTGGTTGCAGAGTCAATATCTGACAGCGAGGTTTCAATGTCGCTTTTCACCTGAACATGTAGGATGAAAAAGACAATTTGCAAACTAGCTGGCTGTCGCAGTTTTGCTGGATAATCACTGAGCATCCAGACGGAAGTGTCAGATCAGATAAAGCATGTAAAAGGAAAAAAGAAATCATTTGGTGCTTTTCCACACAGTACGTTCAAGCAAGCAGTGACAAATGCTTAAACGTATACATTAAAGGAGAATTCTTCATGTCCTTCCTTTCCGTCTTCTTTCTCCACATGGCTTGTTCTTTAAGCAGAGGAGAAGAAAAGTGAGTGGGAGTAGAGTGAAAGCAGCGAGGAAAAGGTGTGTGCATTTATTCTTTAGCTGAATCAGAGGAGAACTGGGCAGAAGCCACGTTTTGGAAGAAAATCACCAAGCTTTAATTTGCACAATAAGCATCAACACTAATCATGCGGCCTGCTATAGAAGTATTCCAGCCAACGGTTTCCTTTTGTGACATTATAACACAGGCTTCTTTTACATTTTATTAGGATTTTATAGACAAAAAAATCAAGTGGTTGCACTAAACAAAGTTAAATGCAACATATTTCCCCCAGAGGTCAACCGTATTCATAAGCAGAGTTTAGCTGTTTGTTCTTTAATCTCCATATAAAATTGTTCTGCGAATGCCTCAGGAGTTTGTTTGAAAATGTTAGTGTAAAAACTGCATCATGAAGACCAACGAACGCAGCAAGCAGGTCAGGAGTGACGTGAAGGATGATGAAACAGGCTTGTGTTTTAAAACAATATCTTCTCACACCCTTTGTATAGGTCAGTCAACTGGAATCTAAGTACATATAACGATGTAACTTGACAGCACATGGACGCCCATAATGTCAATAACAACAGATTCTATTGTGCAGAGAAATGCTTTCCTGTTCTGCAGTCATTTCTATCACATTAGGTTGCCTTCCTTTGGTGTTCTAATTGGATGTGGCAGTTCACCCCGGCTACAAACTGCTTTGGAAAACGCTGAAGCAAAGTAAACAAAATGAAGAATTTTCTCATTTTGATTTGTGCCTGGGATTTGAATGGGAATCTGCGTGTCATAAGGAAAGCGCTCTGTTTCCAGCTCACAAAGTTCAGGAACATGTTGTCAGCTTCTACCAACACATGGCTCTCATTTGTGAGAACACTGGCCCCCCACCCTTTCCAAAGGAAAGCATGACGAGCAGAGGAGCAGCAGCGCGTTGTGTGTGTGTGTGTGTGTGTGTGTGTGTGTGTGTGTGTGTGTGTGTGTGTGTGTGTGTGTGTGTGTGTCCTACATGCTTTTCTGCAGGTGTGCTTTGCGCTCCAGAAAGAAAAACAAAACAAAACAAACAAACAGAAAAAAAAACAAAAAGCAAAAACGTGCTTCCGTGCAGCTCGGTGGGAGGGACGGCGACCGGCTCTGTCCTCGTTGCCGCCCGCTAGAGTCTGCACAAGGCCCGGGCCCGCCTCCCTCAGCGTGAACACGCACGGGGACCGGCCAGTGTGCGTCTGTGCGCCAGTCAGCGAGTGCGTTTCACACGTGTGAAGCACAGTGGAGGGAGCTGGGGCTCCTAAGCTGCTTTGCGAAGCTTAGGAGGGCAGCCACTCGCTGGCTGTTTGGAAAAAAGGGCAGTGCTCTCTACATGCCTGGAGGGGCTGACAGCATAGCTGAGCGCTGGAGCTCGGTGCCCGGGGTTTCAACATGACGATGCCGGGGTCAGCTGCGGCCCACAGAGGCCTTGCACCGCTCAGTGCACCACCACAAGCGTCGCTTTCTTCCTCCAGTCGATGAAACCAAATCCTTCCCCTGTTTGCTTCCTAGTCACAATGCACAACTCGCATAAGTGCGTCATCTACAAGCTCTGCTCTGGCGTTTTCGTTAGCCGCTAAAGGGAGCAAAAGCTCGGCTCCTCGTCGCCACGGTTTAGTCGCGAGCGATTAATCGTGGTGCAAGGGAGAACAACGGACGCACACGGATGCGTCGTCCTGTCCGGTGCAGAGTGTGTTCTGCGATACTTAGTGTTCACAGCTGTCGATATCACAAACAGGCACACACTCTTCCCTCCCCTGCAGGCTCAGCACGAGCCGGGAGCTGGAATATCAGGTTTCCAGTCTGCGTGCACAGTTTGTACTCGTCGCCTCAACCTTTGTTCCTTCTCCGTCAGCCGTGGTGCTGCTGCGTCGAGTCACTATCTGCTGCTCTCTAAGGATGCGCCAGCCACACTGCTGTCACCTTTGGGCTTAAGGAGCTGCTTGGAGATTATAATTGGAGGGAATTTCTGTCTCCTTTTGGATAATTGGTAGCATATGAGCAACAGAGAATCTTAAAATATATTTAATGAGCTTTCCTTTATTGCCGCTACTGTGATTTTGCTGCACACAGATTTTTATGCCCTTCTTTTTTTTTGTCTGAGGTTAATTTATGACTTCACTGTATAAAAATGTTCACCCCTTATACGATACCTGTGTGGTACAAATGTAAGAATTTAAACGAAATAAAAGAGTGGAAGGATTTTCACATAAAAGCTTATAATAAAACTCAAGAAACAGATGACAGGTGCATCTCTAATTTAAATATCAAAGCAAATTTAGTGTGTTTAGTTAGTTGAGTCCAAAACTAAAACTCATAAATCCATTACAGACAGAGAAATATGCTTTCAGTTTCAAATTTGATGATTTTCACTGAGAATACATTAAAACCTGGAGTATCTCATCTTCCTTTTGACAATACTCCTCATAGCATAGAAAATAGATTCATACCTGAAAGATGTGGACTTCATCCTGCCACATGTTTTCCTTCCACTAAACCTTTGATTAACATGCTTGGATACAGTATTCTGCAAACAGAAAGCTACTAAAGCGTCAACTGTTTGTGCCTTCCTCTTTGCAGTGTCTGCGGCTATCTGCTGAATAT
Organism: Micropoecilia bifurca; assembly: GCA_903067075.1. NCBI lineage: Eukaryota > Metazoa > Chordata > Actinopteri > Cyprinodontiformes > Poeciliidae > Micropoecilia > Micropoecilia bifurca. The sequence goes on along the minus strand of CAEGAF010071012.1, from coordinate 27,805 downwards.
CTTTCAATATTTCAGTTTTGATTGTGTAATCAACTATGCAACATTTCTTTCATATTCTATTTTTTGAGAAACTGCATTTATGATACTGTATACATCTGTGTAGCCAGAAAGAAAGAAAAAAAAAGTTTAGTTTCCATTTTAATTTCTAAAAAAATGAATTACAAGACCGTGCGTCTTGTAATTCTATCTGACGTATAAGCGAGACAGTTTTAGTTAATGTTTGCTGGTAATTATCTGCAACCAGGAAAAGAGTTTATGTGGTTTGCCTGCCTTCTGAAATGTGACACCTGTGTGTGAGACGTCACACTGCGTGGCTCCTGGAATGTCCTGCGCAGACAGAACAAACTCAGACAGAGACCAGGACTTATCTCTTATAACCGACTGTGACACTTTGTTCTGCAATACCGTCAGATTGGCTCATATCTGCAAAACCTATCAGAGAGGAGTCACAATATTTACATTTCGGATGCGTCTTTGTGAATGTTGCATGTTTTATGTTATTTTATTACGTTGAAAATTTCGAGATTTATTCTAGCAATTGCCTTGGAGAAGATTTCATTATGTATTTCTAAGAAGTAAATGAAAAGGGAAAAGCTTCAGCCGTTTAGAAAATATTTGTGTTACTTTGTGTCAACAGGAATCATTTTGGAGTCCTGTGAAGTTGCACATGTTGGAGAGAAAAAACAATAAAACTTTGCAATACTGGGACGTTAATCTGAGTCTTTATGACAGAGAGAAGCTTAAAGGTTTGAAAGCACATGGCCAAAAACAAAAACAACAACAAAAACTCTGTAAATCTAATATTATTAGAACCAAATGGCTGGTTGAACTATAATTAAATGATTTTATACTCATTTTGTAGCATTAGCAGCTGTTGCAAAAATCCCATTTAAAAAACTGGGTGAACTGAAAAATAAACTCATGTAATCCTATATAGTTTCCCCTTTAATTCTTTATTGCATTTTAATTTCCAGTCCATTTCCCCACGTCACTGTCCAAGTAACGTGATCACACATACTTTCCAAGTTGTTGATCACACCGCTCTGCATCATCTGTTTTGGTTATTCCAGCCTCCACCACGAGGGGCGCTGCTCCGCAAGCTCCAGAGCAATCCCTGCTTAGAGAAAACGATACTCCAGAAATATAATACAATTGTGGGGGGATACTGTTGCAGTTCTGCAGTTGATATTGCGCTTACATACGCATTCCTGTTAAGACGGTAAACTGAAAAGAAGGTTCAAAAGCAGATAAGAAGAGTGAGGAAAACAAGTCTGTCTTAAAAAAACCTGTTATAGATAAAAGTCTAAACCCACAAACAAACAATAATATGCAGAGTTTAAAAACACATTTTGTGTAACTTTATGAATAAACCTCGGGTTGCTCAGTTGCACATGTAATGCTTTGCAGCTGCACATGCAGAATCCCTCCTACTGGTTACACAAGGCAATCACTGGATGTGTGCATGTGTTTGTGTGTGTGATAGTGGCGAAGGGTTGGGAAACACATGACCAGGACAGAAATGATTAATTACTGCCTCTTGAACAGCAACCAAAACCAAAAGTGGAGGAACCTTTTAGTTGGGGAAATAGTATCTTTCTACTTTTTTCAAAGTGAGAATCATATATCTTAGTTAACAGCTTTTATGTTCATTTTTTTTCTCCTGTGTGACGTTTAATCCACAGTGACCTTCCGGTAACCTTTTCAGTTATATTTTGGTCACATAAATCTAACACAGCTGAGGGTTTATTTGCACATCAGTACTTTTTCAGGGATGATTCTTATTGTGCACTTGGGACTTTAGGGTTTTTTTTTTGTGCAACGTCACTCCGACTCGGCGGAAGGATCTCTGACCCCTAGGATGAAAGTGATATCCCTCCCTGAGGTTAACCCTCGGAGCTTATCGCGTCGGATTGCATAATTGCCACATTGTTCAGAGTAATTGCATGAGATAATCTGAGTGAAAAGGTGGCTTAAATCACATCCGTTTTTTTGGATCAACTTTGCATCTGCGCGCTTGCACACAATGGAGAAGGACGCCTGAGTGTTTTGACATAAAGACTTCATTGTTGCAACTTGACTCTGAAGAGGGAATTTGGAGGAGAAATGATGGGCCTGCTGGTTGTGTGCAGTCCTGCTGGGTGCTGACTGTACGCTCCTCTGCCTCCTTCCTTCCCCACTCCACACCTCCACACCGTACTCTCTCCCACTGGTGAGGCACGACTCCGGTCACTGTGGATATTAATACACTGCTGTGCCACTGAGTGTGCTCAACACAGAAGTGAAAATATCTGACAGAGGCTATTTATAGAGCCTGCAGGCGGACAGGCGAATCCACAGCAACACGAGCCAATCTATTCAGAAGTCTTCTTTCACAAAAATTGCCTCAGAAAATAGTCAGCTGTGGAGGACCAGAGGTAGGAACTGCAACTTGCCGACAGAAGAGGTGCTTTTTTGTTTGTTTTTCTTTTTATTAGACGGGGGAAAACTGTTGTGGATGAAAGCAGATGCAAGCAGAGGCAGTTCAAGAATGTATGGAGCCCTGGGCAGAAATCCTTTTGGAGCCCCAGTTCCAGCTACACTCATCTCTCTCCAACCTAAATATTAAAAAAAAAAAAAAATCCCCAAACATAAGCAAACAACACCTAGGTTTGCTTGAAAGCTGGACCAAGACTGCATCAAAAATACTTTGCTTGAGTATATTCAGAACTGATCAATAAGTCTGGACCAATGGGGAAAATAATTTTAATGCATACCAAAACTGACAGGTGAGAATAAACTCTGTCTGCGTAAAAAAGTCCCCATATTTACCAATCAGCCACCATAAAAATAATTTTTCCTAATTTTGTGTTGCGCACTCAGCAGCCTTAAATTGTAAGCCAATTTAATTAATGCCTTAATCCTTACAAAAATAAAAAAAACAGCAACAAACAATTAAGTGGCCATAAATAAAACAATCTGAAAACAAGGCTACTTCTTAGACTTACTTCTTCAGTCAGTCAGTAGAAATTATCGACAGAATGGTGAACTAGTGACAAGTCATTATGACCGTCTACGTTTATTTATTTTTGATCACCTCAAGTATCACTAGGTCACATACAACTTTAAGCGTTATTAACAAAATACATGTAAAATGCCAAAACACTGACCATATTTAAGAACCAAATATTTTCCACAGTTAGTTTTCCAATAGACATGAATAAAAGATCCTCTTGATTCGGTGTCAGATTTAGGTCAGCTGCATCTGCTATCCATCGGTTTTGCCTTAAGGGATCATGTATCATCTTGAGGATTTGGACACGGGCAGAGAGGTGAGGATAAATGAATAATGAAAAGCAACTTGAGTGCATGCTGGCCTCTATCATCTGCTTGATTATGCAAATCTCAGTCAAAGCTGCGAGGATGAACAAGGAGAGGTGCAGCATCTCCTTCCCACTGCAGATCCACAGCCGAGACCTGCGCAGGGTTGATTTTACCTCATTCATCACTGCTGACATTTTAATAAGAGCTTCTTGATACAGGCCTGCCTATTGTGTCCCATCATAACAATTTGATCTGGCTAATTGGGAATCTTCCTATCCTAAAACACGTCCATCTTTATCATACAAAGCTGCCAGGGAGTGCCGGCAAATTTACGGCTCGCAGCTTTTATAGCCTGGTGATTCTTTGTGTATGAAGGTGTGGGGGGGTATTTGCCAGAGGGTGACGCTCTGCTGCTCTTTTTTAGGGAAGCTGTGAGCATAAGAAGCCACAGAACAACAGTCACGGGGCAATTTCTCAGTGATAAACATCGCCAATAATAAGCAGTGTCCTATTCCAGTAACACACCAGTGTACATGAAATAATTTGGAAATACAACAATTTCAGCACATAATGAGAATGTAACCGCCTGTGGAAATTTTCTATTACTGCTGTTAAATAGAGGTGTGAAGATATATGTGGAAGTGGAAAACTTTCTGTTAATTGTCACTGAGGCTCAATGAGGTGACGTGATATTTTTATTTTTTTTTGCGATTGTATTACTCCTGTAACTTATGGTGCCGAACAATATAGCTACAGTGTAAACATAGTGCGATAAATATCCTGCACAGTGATCCATTTGATGTGCAACATTATTCGAACCTGCTGCAGCAGCAGTGGCTTCGTGTTGCTTGTCGGAGTGTAAACCTAATGATTAATGATTGGCTCTGTGGGGTTATGCTGCTCTGCTGTGGAGAAATATTAAGTTGCTCATGTGTTTTCCATCCTTGTGTCCTACATTTGACATAAAACGATACAGGATTTGTAGACCGAGAAGACATCAAATATAGAGTTTATGGAGTTTTGATTAGTAATGTTCAAGAAATTTTGACTTTACACCATAGTAAAAGGTACATAAAAGCTGTTAATGATTTTTCCTAAGTTTATAACCATTTGTACAACTTTCCATTTCATTAAATTATTGTAAATATACCAATTTCCTGTGAAACACTTGAAAGTCTTGATTAGAAATTTGTACATTTACGCAATTCTGTCTCTCCTCTTGATTTGTTATTACAAAGAACATCAGAAATAGTTGTTTTATTCCACTCAGGGAAGGTATGTTTGGCATGTTTTAGTTTGGCACCTTGTGGAGCTTAGCCTCAATGAGTGTATGAGAATTTGATACTTTTTAGTAAACTAAAAATATCAGTTGAAGAAATTATGGTCCTTCCAGATCATTTCTTTCCTGCTTGGTTCAAAAATATTTTTTTACATCTTTTTCATGGTTGTAAAGAAAAGTGGTTTATCAATCTGATAAACAACAGGTGGCAGATGGAGGTTGCTCAGCGTTTTATGGTTTAATCTCAAAGTTCAAAGTCTAGTGTGAACACAGGAGAACCACAAACTATGAAAATGTGGTGTAATATAAAATCTTCTTAAAACGATGTAATTAAATTTTATCTAGATGTGACATCTGAACATCAACTGTCAGGAAGAACTTAGCAATAGTCGTCTTCCACCAATATGAGGACGTCTTCTTCTCTCCTCTTATTCACAATTACATGACATCTTTCAACCTCCATTGATGAAAAGAGCTTCATAGAAAGCCACCTAAGACTCCAAACTATCCCTTCAAGTTCAACATTTTAAAAATTGCTTACAGGATCCAGATGTCATGAGGATCTAAAAGGGAACCTGCAGACACTCTGCATTTGCTCGCTGCCCGTCTTTCAACTCCTCCTGCTGCTTTATTGTCTCCTTCGCACTTTACAACACAAGCGCCGCTGCGCTTGATGTTCACTGATTGTGACACGTCTTAGAACCCCACCACTGCTCCCCCCCCCCCTCACCCCACCCGGCCTCTTGCTCAAGGGCGGCTTTCTCTACTTCTGACCTCCACAAAATCTGCACGGTTATTTATGTGTACGTGTGTCACAGCATGCTGAGAGGCAGACAGAGAGTGGTAAACAGATGGACTGGCAGACTGGTCATCTGCTTGTCGGCTTCCTAGACTTTCCAAACACAGTTATTATTTTTTTCTTTTTGTTTTTTGACACTGTGCCGTGTTCTTGCAAGTTTTGAATGGAGGAGGGAGTGTTATCACTGAGCGTGTGCTGCCTGAGCATGTGGAGCGAGTCACATGTTCTCCGCCGTGCTTTCCAAGCCACTCACCTGGTGGTTGCCATGCGAACAGCCAGACATTGGCAGACTTTGCACCAGCCTCCTTAGGGGATTGAGAGAACAGAGAGGAGGTTTGAGGGGGAGGAATCTGTCCAAGTCTTAAAAAAAAAGAGCTCCAAACTTGGTGCTTTTTTTTAGGGAGGGCCGGGGGGATTTAAAAGACCTTAATAATCTTGCTTGATTGCAAAAGGCTCTGTTCTTTTCTGTTAAGGCACAAAGTTATAAAACACCTCTTGACAACTGGTTTTGCATGAATATTCCTTTGTTTTCCTGCTGCCTTTGTTTTCCCTGAGGGAACTTTAGACAAAGGGAGTCATGTTTGTGCTCAATGATGTGTCAGACCTCTCCAATAGTATTAGTGATACACATCTGAACTTAAAACACACACGCTTTGTTATCACTGAATCTGATCATTTGCATTCCCCACAAGAGAAGGGGGATGGAGGGGGGTCTGTGGGGGGTGTGTGTGTGTGGGGGGGGGCAACAGAATAGCACAGTTGTTCTTTTTTTTTTTCCTGCTAAAGTCTATGCACAGCTGGGCTGAGGCACCGATTGCTGCCGCAGCACTCAGCGGTTGTTCTTGCGGTTTTGGGGATTTTTTTTTCTCCCTCCTCCTCCTAATTGTGCCTCCAGTTTATTATGCTGACGCCTGAATAGCAAGATGTTCCTGGCTTTATCGCACCAGTTGCACACTTCTCTCCTTTGTGTTTTGCCAGCTGCCCTGAGAGAAGAAGGAGAGGAGGGGGAGGGAGGGGAGGGAGGGGGATGCAGGGAGGGGAGGTTGAGTCAAAGCTGAGCATGTTTCTGTGCGCGTTCGCTTTATGTCATGCATTTAACGTCTCATCGGAAATTATATTTGTAAAATATATTTCCAGCATTCGTACCAGTGCGTGTCTACTAATAAGTGGCAGGGTTTTTTTATTTTGTTCTCACTGGATTATGCTTCATTGCAACTTTAGTGAAGATTTGCAGCAAGGTTTGAATTTTGCATTTATGTTTGATCTCCGCTATGTCGACGGGGAATAAGAGTTGGTGCACCTTTCCTCCTCCTCCTCTCGGCCTTTGGTTCCCCGCCACTTTCTCCTCCCCTCCTCCTCCCCCATCCCAGCTGCAAGCCCTTACACCCTGGGGTGAAATGGGAAGCAGTGGCATGAATGGAAGAAAAAAAAATGAATGAGTAGATGAGGAGGAACAGCGAGGCAGACAGCAAACACTCAGAGAACGAGTGAGAGAGAGGGAGACAGATGATAAGTGCTCTGAGCCGGTTCGGCCTGTGGCCTGGTCTGGCTGAGCCATGTGAGGCTGTCCAGCCGTCCCACAGGATGCTCGGAGACACTTACATAAAGCGTCGCCCGTTTTCCCCTCTGCAGACTCTCACATGGGGAAGCATGTGAGACAGGCACTCCAGGTCGCTGTTGCAGCTTTTAGTCTTTCTCACCCCTTTTTTGACTGTCACTTTATCTGGACACCACAGCGAGGCAGGGCCGCCGGACTAACACGTTCGATGACCTTAAAAAGTTCTCGGTTCTCCAGCCTGGAACCCTGCAGAAAACCTCCAGCCTGGGTCCTGGAGGTTTTCTGCAGGGTTCCAGGTGCTGGCCCTTTCCCTCCTGGGGCCCCACAGAGGTCAGTCTGTGATGTGCAGCTGTAGGGCAAAGGAGAAGAGGAAGAGGAGGAGCAGGGTGGGGGTAGAAAAAAAAAAAGTGCTGACTGCACTCGACGGCCACCCACATGACGTCACGTCACAGTTTCTGCACAGTCTCCCATGCTGCCTCTAGTGTGAGCAGAACAGCCAACAAAAATGCATTCACTCTATTAAAATTGTATTTAAAACAAGAATTAAATTTTTCTGATCCTCAAAGCTCAAAATTCTGAATAATTGATCAATTATATACACTCCTCCTTACTAATATGTGAATATCTAAATGTCCTCATGAACACTCTCACAAAATATTCGACTTTTTGCAATCATTATCAAATCTCTGTCAGTTCTCTTTGGGAAAAGCAGTTTTAAAAATCCCGAGGTCAAAACACTGTTACTACTGTCAAGTGGGCTGCACAGTGGCGGAGTTGGTAGAGCTGTTGCCTTGCAGCAAGAAGGTTTTGGGTTTGATTCCCAGCCCCAGTCTTTCTCCATGGAGTCTGCATGTTCTCCCTGTGCATGCGTGAGTTTTCTCCCGGTACTCCGGTTTCCTCCCACAGTCCACAAACATGACTGTCAGGTTAATTAACTTCTCCAAATTGCCCCTAGGTGTGAATGTGTGTGCATGGTTGTGTGTCTCAGTGTTGCCCTCGACAGACTGGCAAACTGTCCAGGGTGACGCCACCTCTCACCTGGAGCGTTAGCTGGAGATCGGCACCAGCAACCCTCCTGACCCCACTAAGGGACAAGGGTGTAAAGAAAATGGATGGATAGATGCTGTCAAGTGCAGGGGTGGTGTTGTGCAGAGAATCTATTTCACTCTGTATTTGCTCATGGATATAGGAAGAAGGACGAGCGTCCCTCGATTGTTCAATCTGACCTCAAATCAACAGAGAGCCAATTGAAAGCTGGACACAGCAGTGTGTCCCAGTGATCCCAACCAAAACACAAACCGAATAATGCAGGATGGCATTAATCTTTTGAGATGGATCAAAGTTCAACTTCATTAGTGTTAGTGCATTTATGACAATTTTTTTTCTATCAGTCATAAAATAGCTAAGGCCAGGCAGTTTAAATACACTCTTCCAAGAGGAGTTATCTAATATTTAGCTAGAATTGTGGAAAAGTTTGTTTAGGACAACAAACATTATGTGGCTCTTTGTTATTTAAGTAGCCTGACAGAAAACAACATGTACAACTACTTTATATAGAAAACAATTAACACATTTACAGAGTGATTATTTGGTAATTCAGGGTAAAAATCAACATTACCTAATCTTGGAATATCTGAATGCGTTAGTATTCATTGTCAAAGTAAATTCACATTTTTTTAAGCAAGAAAGGAAGTTTTGTTGATAGAAGCGTATAAAGACTTTATCACATGTTTAAGAACTGATGTGTCAATCTTTTGGGTATTTGGCTGAAAAAAAGCAAATCGAGCAACAGATAAGTTGTAAATGATTTTTAAGCACTTTTGGAATACTAAATAAGTTGCAGCCACTAGCAATGCCAAAGTTAGCATCTGTTTTGAAGCCTTTAAAAGAAGAATGTTATTATTTCTTTATTTTTTTTACATATTTTCTGCATTTGGTTTTATAGTTTAGAACCAAAAACACACCAGTTGGGCTAAAATATTTTACTCTAATTGCATATTATTTGAAACCATTTTAGAAACTTTACTCAGTCATGCTACTTGCAATGTGCAAGGAAGCTGGAATACTCAGACAAATTAAAGCTCACATAGGCTAAAACAAAACATATACCCAATATCTTCTTGCTGTAAATCAAAAGTGCTCATGCTGCAATTTTTCACAAGTTAGAGTTACTCCTTTTTGTTGGACTTTGTTTGCTCTATAATTCAACTAGTAATTTGCTGCAGAGTCCGGCGGCTGCTCTTAGAGGGGCCCTGGTGTCCAGCCTTACCACGATTTGCCCGGTGTGGTGGACTTCAGCTCAAACCTTCACTCTCCGAACCATTATGCGCATCCAGCCCAAGATAATCCTCGATTCTGGATGAAGATAAGCCGTATTGGCTCCTGTCACCTGTAGAGACACCATCCTGTATCCCTCATTCAGTTTGCTGTGCAGGCAGCGGAAAAGATATCTCAGATTGTTATCTATTTGTACACACACTCTGGGCAGGATTCCCGGCTGGCGGCTCACCCTTGGCACTGCCACGCTTTGACAACAGTGATGCTCTGTCCTTTGTCTACTTCGACGTAGCTTTGCTCCAGTGTGCAATCGGCGGCCAGAGGACAGAGGTTCCCAGGCAAACAAGCGTAGTACACAGTGAACTAGTAAGATTATGTCGGCCACGGGAAGAAATTGAGGCAGATTATCGCATAACAGTCCTCACCGTCACTATTTCGCCCCCTCTAGGGAACGCTGCAACCGGTCTTGCACTCGCACAGATTATTATCAGCAGAAAACAGAGGTAGCTCATTAGAAAATGGCTTCAACTAAAGGGATTGTTCCAGGCGTGCAATTTTGATGTTGTACACAGAAGATCAGCTGCTTATCTGTCTCTGACAAACTCTAGATTTATCAGATTGATAATCTAATATCTGGCTGTCAGACAAAAAAAAATGGCTGACTGGCGCAAAGCTATGAATAGGTAATGAAAGAGTAAATTAAAGCATCAGCATTTTCTGCCTCGCAAAGAACATCTGATATTAACGTCATTGGCTTCGCAAATCTTCAACACGGTCAGCATTTTTTTTCTTGGTTACTGTGCCATTTATCTCAGGAGCATACATCTCATTGTGACTTCTATTGATAGCACATATTTATCTTCCAGAATGATATATGGTATCCTTTCTTGTCGTTGATTTCAACAGTTTGCAACCTAATTCGTAAACAGCTATTTTTTTTAAAGTGTTTTTTTAATAGTCTGGGGATTGATGATGAAAGAAAATAATTTATATGACAATGTAAAAGCTGTCACAAAACGTGTTGCCAGCGTAACAAAGTTTATTGCCCAAAAACACTTAAATCACGCTTTCAAACACCTCAGATTTAGGAGTTTATTCTTTTTAATCCTTATTATTTATGAAAAACAATCAAAGCACAAGCATTAAAGTATTGCTTTCAGCCTTTGAAGTTCAAAAATAGCTTACCACTCCATCTTCTAATTAGTGCTCTGCATAGAGAAAACTATGTGAGTAAATTAGCCTTTCAGTCAAAGTGCACATACAACTTGTTCTTCGATTTTTACATACCATCTTCAGTTAGAACTGAACTAACTAACCATTTATTTTCTCACTTCTTAAGGAAGTTAGAAAATAAATGGACTGAATGCAGTGCAAGACCACAAAAAATTGAAAACTTTAAAAAATCTCTAATTTAAATAGGTGTGAGTCTCCTATGTGCGATCCTATGTCATCAAGCGGAGAAAGCATATAAGGAAATTGCAGAAACTATTAAAACTGGGTTGAGATTGTTCAATGCATTAACTGAAAGGATAGCAGGGAACCATTGTCTTTGAGGGAAAAGTTTTGTTGGTTAGAGAAAAAGCCCAGAATGACCATAATCAGAGAATCAAATCAAAGAAAAATAAAAACTATAACTCAGGGCTATGTTTAATAGTGGGAGTGATAGCGTTTCTATGTGCACAACAGAAAGGGACGTCAAGAATAAGTGAGTCCAGATTTATCCTCTTCCAGAGTGATAGGCCACCGAGTAAGACGAGAGGCAGAGAAAAATTACTTCTTAGTACTTTTAATCAGACAAATGAGTCTTACATAATATGTATTATAATTTATGACTATATTACAGAGCATACTGATGACAGAGCTGCTAAAGTGATTTCCTCAACTATTCATACAATAATTTCTCAAAAGTTCCCCCTAAAAAAACCATGTCCATGAATTAATTTACTTTTTTTTCATTATTTATATTTAAAATAAATAATCTGTGGATGTGTAATAGGCTACTTTTATTTTTTCTTACATCAGATAACCTGTTGCTATGTTTCTAAACTTTGGTACTGATACAGTACAGAAGCAATAGTAGGATGATGGTGTCGAGGCCATATGGTTGTTGTTGAAACCACGACATAAAAGAAGGCAAAGTCAAGCATGAAAGCTGTTATGGGGTCGAGGGATTTGGGGTGGGGTAGTTGGTGGTTGCTAGGTGATATGGAGTCAAGAAAGTCATAGAGCAGACGGCCAAGTCCTGTGAAGGGGGGCTTGGTGAAGGATTGGTTGGATTATTCTCCTTCTGATTCTAATGTGCTGCTCTCTGGTTTTAATCTTTTGGTGATAATGAAAGTCATGCTGAAACTTGCACTTTCAACATTGCGTTTAATATGAGTGTGTTGGCATTTCATTTCCTTAATGTGGGTAATGCTGTGGTCTTTAGAAAATTCTGACTTAAATATCTGCTCTTAATGCTGAGTAGCAAGGACATAAGTTTGCAATTTTTTGCCATTTTAGTCCAACAAAAGACTTACTTTGACCTGTAAGTTCATTGTAACACTTTATCAGATATTAAATGTATCTTTGAGTTTTCAGTTTTTCTATATCATTTCCCTATGTATCTCATACTTTCAAAGCCAGGAGGTATCAAGTTATTAGGCTTGAAGTAGACGGGCAATAAAGAAGCACAAATCACTCACTGATTGGGTTCTGCTCTGGATTTTTCCTGCTTCCGTGTATGGAACCAGGAAAGGAAAGAGAATCCTGTTCTAAAAAAAAATCTGCCAAATCTGAATGCATTATTAGTCGAAAGCAAGTTATTTTATCAAATAAAGTCAAATTTTGTGAGTTTTAATGCAGTTTGTCTGCTTCAGATTTTCTTATGAGCTTAAAGTTTGGACATCTTTAAGCTGTCCTAACTACAACTACAGTCAGAGATATGGCAATAATGATATGATCCATAGTTTTAACATTTGTCATTAAAATCAGCTTACTGAAGAATCAGTTTACAGAAATAAAGAATAAGGAAAGGGGAAGGCGACAATAAAAATGCAAATGCTAAAGTAAAGAAAGTGGTACATTGACAGAATTAACTGTTTTTACAAACTAGAAACAGAAAGTGAGGCAGTTTTTTTTCATTATTTAATCAAAGCATCTATAATTTTAAATATGAATCCATGATTTCCTGCTTCCCTCAGGAGTAATTGGGCACAGAGGCCCTTCTGTTTTAGCCACTACGCTGGAAAGGACTCAAATTCATCTTCTCACACAGTGAGGAGGATTGTAAGGGAGTTAAATATTTCTTTTATAAAGCTCACTGTTAGAGAACTGCAGCACAGCGGCATTTTGGTGTCACCCAGGCATCAGTTGTTTGGAAGTGAACAAGAAAAAATACATATTTTTTGTGCCTTTCACAAACATAAACAAAGAGTTTGATGAACCATAAGTATTCATTTATATATAAAATATTGAGTTTAAAATTGCTAAAATAGCAGCTAGATTTAATTACTTGTATGCTCCACAAATCAAAAAACATCACCATATCAAAATTGGTTTCCAATTTTTGGAACATCTGTGGCATCTGGATTAACTCAACCAATAAAATTACTTGAGTCTACCTGTTAAAGTAGAATTTGCAAACTTTGGTGGCTTTATTTCATCAACAGAAATTAGCAAAGAGAGTAGTTTGGGTGCTTTGTTTGGTAATTTAGGTCTACATTAAAAATCACAGTTTCAGTTCAACCTCAATTTGAAGTGATTTTAGATATCACTGAAAAGGGCCTTTTTATTGCTGAATGAATGCATTTTTAGACACAATGTAAACAATGCAAAAAATAAAATAAAATAAATAAATGTGTTGTGACAATTTAAAACCATTGGATTTATTTTGCTTTTTTTTCTGTAAAAAAATGGAATAAAGAAAACTGTGTGGAAAAGCAAGCAATTTTCCATTCTCATTTTTTTTCTTTCACATAATTATCCAACAAGAGGAGAAGTTATTCCATGCCTTTCTGTGCTTTTCAATACTGAATATGAACCCTGGAAGTGTCCGGTACATTTCTGTACTGCTAATCTAAATTTAACTTAGTAATGATGATGATGGTAAAACAGGAAGAAAATAATCACCATAGAAAATTACTAATGTTGATGGAAAAGTTTCCTGCAGTGGAAATGTGTTTATGGAAAGAACACGGTATTCTCTGAATAACCTGCCTTTGTTTTCTGACATTTGTGTTGCTGTTTGGAAAAACATTTTGTTTTGCAAATGTTGGTGGATGTGCGGGGGGACTGTGTTTTAGAAACTATATCTGGAGTAGAAATGATTTCACCAAGTTTTCATTGAGCAATACCAATGAGAAAATAATACTATATTTTTGCCTTGATAAGAAACATAAGTTGCTGTGAACTAACTCTATTTAAATTAAACTAAACCGAAGAGAATTTAGTTGAAGCTTTGAATATATATTTTTTTCAAATTAAGCACCAAAAGCATTTGCCCCAAACCTTTAAAACTCATACAAAACTTGAAAAATTTAGAGTTTTTAACTTTTATGTGCTTAAAGCTCAGAATAAAAACAGTCAGATTTTTCAGTATTTAATCAAGCCAACCAGCTGATTTTGATCCTTGGCTTATTGATCGCCGCATCAATCATCTGATTAGTTAAATCCTCAATCCAACTCCCCCCCCCAGTGAGAAAATCACAACAAGCAGCAAGTGGGACTTAGGAACCTGTAGTTGAGCTCCAACATGTCAAGGCACAGATATCATGACTCAGCATGAGATCAGCTTCACTATTAAAAAAAAAAAAACGATGAAGGTCCTCCGCTCTCACACTCATCCTCTGGTAGAGTACGTGAGTCACGCTACAGGAAATGTGTGCCTCTGTGAATGCGGCGTGCTCAGAAACGCTCACTATTATTGACCTAATTGGAGAAGCAAATCATACACACGTTCACAGGGTCTGCTTATGTCTTTGACGAAAGCCTTAGTCATAGCAGAGCATCAGGAGACGTCTCTTCTGATGCAAGCAAAAGTGATGCGTGCAGGTTGTTGGCTGGTCGATAACCTGACAGTGATCTTCACTTCTATCTCTGGACGCTTCATGTTACGGAGTGACATCACTAACGTTAACATTAGAGCCGTCTGCTCTATTTGTAGTAGGATGAAATCAGCAGCGCATGCTTCTCTCCCCCATATGTGGTAATAGATAAATAGAGAGAAGTTAAAAGAGGAAACAAGCTGCACCACTGAGGTAGATGGAGATACTTATGTCATCTCTATGTCCTCGGAATGAGCCTATTAATAGGAACTGATGCTTTTTATATCGATGCCAGCAACAGCAGACTTTTTTTTTACTCCCAACCAGAGCAGCACAGTGTTAGTTACTGCTTGTTGCTGCGGCTGGAACTCAGTGAGTCACATACATGACCACAAAAACATGACTCCTAAATAAATAGGAAACAGTCTGAGTTCCAGCGGGCATAATATAGCCACTGAACATTCACTACAGCCATTTCAGAATACCATGTAAAAGTAGTGAATTTTTAAACATTTCTTACCACAAACTGTATTTTTTTGGTGTTTTGTGTGATGGGCCAACAAAAATTACTGCATAATTGTAACGTTCACTCAGGATGACAGATGGTTTTCAAAATATTTTACAAGTTAAAAAAAAAAAATTCTGGCACGGTGTCCATTTGCAATCAGTCCCTGTAAACCTTTCACCAAAGTCTGTAGAGGTTTGTAGTCAGTAGCAGTTTGCATTTCTACATATCAATTTTTTTTATGTCAGTCTTTGTGTAAAGTTGCTTAAGATTAGTCAAAGTACCAGAAAACCCCAACTTTTAAGTCTGACATAAGTGCCTCAGTTGGATTAAGGTTTAGACTTTGATTGAACCATATTTACACAAAAACATGTTCTGACCTAAACCAGCTTGCTACTTTTAACCTGTAAATACCTTAATCCATTTTCCATTCCCTGTGTCTCATGAAGAAGATGCTTCTACCTCTATGTTTCACTGATAAGGATCAGGATTACTCTACGCATGTAGGCCAAGCAGGTTTTCTTACCAGACCATTTTTCACCCACATACCTTCATGGCAAACTTTAAATGCAACTTCTTCTGTTTTCTTTTCCCCAAAAGTGGCTTCCTGCTTTCCACTCTTCCATAAAGACAAGATTCGTGGGGTCCATGACAAAGTTTGACATATTATTTCACCTGAGCCGTGGGTCTGCGTAATTCTTCCAGAGTTGCCATGGGAGCCAGTGTTGCTCATCTGACGAACGCTCCTCAGTTAGGTTGGACAGTCATGTCTTGTGCTTGATGATACTGTTTGTGCTCTTATTCTCCAGTTAGAGGACACGTGTATATCTAATTTTTATTATTTTTATTCCTAAAATAAAAGTAGAAATACTCTTTATTCTTTACTCGTGCAAACAAATAAACACATATCATGCTAATTGTTATTTTCTGATTGGCAACAGGTAGAACCAGGTGGATTTTTATTGATCTTCCCCCAAGTATGACAGAATCTAATAGTGAGAATCACAATATAACTCCACAGAAAAAAGAAATGGAAACAAACCGTCCATCAGCGAAGAAGCTTGGAAATGAGAGGTTCAGGCGAGGAGTGATTCTTTTTGGCCGAGATCTGTTGGATTGTTTTTGCTCTGAAATGTGATAGGCCCTTGGGACGCACCACTCACTCCTCACCATCTTTGGGGACTCCTTGGGAACAGAAGGGCAGCATCTGCAGAACAAACAGCATGTTCCCTTCAGTACTGAAATACCAACTTCCCTTTTTTGCTCATTAGGGGGAAAACTCTTAAAAAGAAAACACTGCTTTAGTTAAGACAGCTTATCACAAATTTTCAGGTTACATAAATAAAGTATTAGGTAACTATGAAGCCACGCAGAAATAGTTAAAAAAAAATCACTCCTTTTGTTCCTAACGATGCCAGGTGGGAGCAGAAGGTAAAGAAGGGGCTTTAACCTATTATATGATACAAAAGCCTCAGCTGCTCCTGACTGATTGCTGCACCCTCACCTACAGAAGCCCCCACCACTGTGAGAGTTGCACAACACCGCCTGGCTAGAGTGTCAATCCCCATGGAGATACTCCACGGAGTGACAAATATTGTTCAGGGGATTGCTCAAGGCTTTCTTTCTGCACTCTCTGCTTGTGTCTCTGAGCGGCCTTGACACAGATTTGACCAGAGAGTCTCAGAGTGTTGCCAAAATGTAGGACATAGATCAAGCAGTTCACAGTTTCCACAGTAACTTCTGGTATGTTTTTTTGGATTAAACCGAGATGTTTGGTGAAGAACAAAAGCTCAGAGAATGGAAAGGCGGCGAAACGGTGTCACCCACTGTCTCTGGGTTTACTCTAAGTTCACACTCTGTCTGTCTGTCGCTGTGGCCGACTCGGTGGAACTAATGTATGCGTGACCCAAGACTGCCCGTCTTCTGTCTTTGCTTCTGCAGTATTCTGTCTCTTTCTCTCCAACCCCCTTCCTCCCTCCTCTCTCGTTGCCGTGACTAATATGTGCCTCTGTACGCCCAAACACAGACGGATTCATGACTTGATGATTTCTGGCTACTCCGTGACTCAGCCTCGGCACATGCCTCCTCCATGGTGGTGTGGGCTCAGCGAGCGCTGGCCAACTCCTTGCTTTTCTCATCAGTTCTGCAGTAGCTTGGTGCAGTGCAAAACAGAATTAGCAGTGTACATATCTATTATTGCTTTTCAAGAACTTTTATTTCTGATCTCTAGATAAAAACAACATGCATATTTTATCTATTTAATTTGCATGGTCAGATACGGGATAAATGCCACATGTGTAATTGTAATTTTTCATGATATTTTTATACAGTAATCATGTAGTATTTATATTAATACAATCAGTAAAAGCAACATATTGTAGAGATAGGCTTTTAAATGCCAAGAGCTGTTTAAAAATTGTAATTTAATATCAAAAGCTAAAAATAGGTTTAACCAAATTCATTTTATGAGCCATTCCAGACTTGATTACTGCATCGCCTGTGTAATAAACCCTCTATCCAACTTCAATAGAAGCTTTCTGAGAACACAAAGAAGGCAAACAATCTCAGAAGACGCTAGAAATCCAAAACAAGATGAGAAACAAAGTCACTAACATCAACCTGGAAAGTGTTAATAGTTATTTCTAAAGCTACTGACCTCACTTGCCTCACTTGATGCTGATTCAACAAGAATGAAGCTGGATAAAAGCAATGTAAGAGTTTCAAGTTGAAAACCAATGCTGAGCTAAAATAAAACATAAAAAAATTAATGAAACACAACATCTCTGCCTCACATTTGCCAAAGGATGCCTTTGATGAACTCTTGATATTTTGTTTAGATATTCAGTGGAATGAACAGGAAAAAAGAGAAACTTTTTAAGAGATGTGTGTCTCATGATTTAGCAGTACAAAGCTCTAGAGCAGAACAAGTACATGTCTAAATGGCTCAAAAACTACAAAATTGAGGTCTTGGAGTGGCCTATTCAAAGTCTGGACTTAAGCTTCAACAGGTCATTCATGCTGGAAAACACTCCAATGTGGCTGAATTAATTCTTCAAGCAAGAGACTAAATAAAAAACAAAACCAAAACAACAACAACAAAAAAAACCAGGGAGGTTATTCTGCCAAGAGTGGCACAGCCAGTGATGAGGTATGAAAACAATTTCTCTTTATGACAGGGCCAAGCTGGTTTGGAGATGTTTGTTTTTTGATTTAAGACTTTTTTCTGAGGTTTTTCTACCTTTGATATAAAAATTTACTTGATAATCTGAATCATTTGAGTGTCACAAATAAGACAACATTTAATAAATGTCTACTTGTTCCACTGCACTGTACCCTGTTGAAAATCTGTAATTAATATCCATTCATTTCCTCACTGCAACAAAGTAAAAATAGAAAATTATCTTTATTTGTGTCAAGGAAATATTTTATAAGAAAAAATATAATTAACTGTTGATGCATTTCCAACCTTTTTTTTTTTTTAACATTTATTAACAATTGTGTTGCATTGACTGTGTGCACATGCTGACACAGATAAGAAAGATACGATAGAATTTGAAAGCCTAAATATTTGAGTCACCATAATTCTATGTGTGTTTTGTTTGAGAGCCATGCAAGTCTCTGGCAGGCAAGGCAGATTGTTGCAGCACTGGAGTTCAAAGGTCATAGTTCAGGCTGGCTGTATCAGGCTGCAGCTGGGTGTGACATGCTTTGTGCTTTCACATACATCAGCAAGTTCACTTTTGCGTGTGTGTACACAGGATTACTACACTCACATTATGGGGTTATCTAGTTAATCAGAACGGGTTCGTAACGGGCTCCCTCCGCTTTGGCTTATAAGTAAATTTAGGACCTTTTAATTTTGAGTTTATCTTAAATATACAGAATGGATCATCAGTAACCAGAGTATGTGGTTTAGTCTGTATGTCACCGTTGTCAAGGTCCTTTGACTTTAGATTATTTGCTAAAAAGAGCTTAAAATGGCATTGCTTAACTTCTAAAGCTTTAAAACAACAATATAAACCTACTATGCATAAAAAAGTAACCATACACATCAACTGTAGGTCTCATTTGTAACTTGCACTAAAATATCAGGGGCCACAGCTAGTATGTGGAAGAAGATTCTCTGCTCAAATGAGACTGAAACTGAACTTCTGGACTACATGCAAAACCCAACGGCTTTGGTGCAAAACTTGCTTTTGTTCTTATTTCAGGGTTAAGTCATTTGCAACTTGAGCTGTGTCGAGAATCTTTAACACAAAGTCATTTTAAGTTGCACAAGACCTCCGGGTAATATATTTTGGAATATATTTGTAACTGCCTTCAAGCATGAGACGATACTCAAAAATAAAGTCCACCACATTCTACTTAATGACGACACAAATGACAAATTCAACGTACAAGTGAATAAGTTGATTTCAATTTAATTCATAAATCTACAGGCAAAACTGTAACAAATTAAATAGTTTATTATTCATGTGGCAGAATAACCCAAAGTCCACATCAATATTTAGGTGAGAATTTGACAATTTTAAAGACTGGTGCTGACAGATGCTTTAGTGCTGCAAATGATGGCTTTGGCATCAACCAGATGCCAGATACTGGCATCTGGTTGATGCCAGTATCAATTTAGGTGGCTGGAAAAAAATAACACACACAACTGAGTTTCTTTACTGATAGAAATGAAAATCTGGCATCACTTCCCTCTCACTTATTGATGGTTCATCACATGAATCTGTTTATAAAAGACATGTGACATTGTGGAATATGAAATAGGAAAAAAGCCTTTTGCAATGGCATTTATTTACTTTTCTGTATAATCAATGAAATGCGTACGCCCTGGAGAAACGACACCAAAAACTGGTCAAAATGCGCAAGTTTAGCAAACCAGCTTTGCAAGTCAAATAAATCACGTCATTTTCAGAGTGCTCAGGTTTCCGATTCCATAACCATCTTTCAAGCAGCGCGGCGGGAGGCGAAGCAGTGTTGTAACAGCATGAGCTTTTCTCCCGCAATGTTGCAGGAAACCAGGGCTCCCCGAGCTGATGTAAAATATTAGTGCACCATTATCCAAATGGTGCAGTTACCTCACTCGACTCGGCGAAGTAAAGATCCCAGTTTTATGAACAGGAGCCACTACAGACCAGACTCTGCATTGCAAATAAAATCATTTTATGGTTGCCTTTGGATGGCTCCTCAAATATGGCTTATGTGTATTATTCATAAGATAACTGCTTGTGAAAGGGATTGCAATCTTGCGGTTCATAAATCTGTGCAGACTGACTGAATACTGATGGATGAAATGTTTAAAGCTCTGCCGACTGGGTGTTTTATGCAGCCTGTGGCGCCACACCTGCGTGGATAAATTCATAAATGTGTTTGTTCAGTTTATGTAGCTGCGAAAAAAGGAATTATTCCGTCTTTTCTTGTAAAGTAGAACTGATTTTTTTCCTCTCTACCGTCATGCTCCTCCTTCGAAGCCTTTAGGCCCGTCTGACTCCTTCAATTAGCTGATCACAAAGAGACAGGTCAGGTGTCAGAGTCTAGGCCAAAGGTCACCCGTCTCCACCAATAGTCAGTCTAACGTTTCAATCACCCGTGTCATTGGGGGAAAACATTTATAGTATGTAAAGGTAGTTTTTTATTATTTTGCCTCCTGATTTTCTGATGTTCATTTTCATGCCCAGATTAACTGTCTATTTTACATATCCCGCTACTTATGACAGGAAATACTCCAGCTGGGATTGATACGCTCCATTTTTGAACATTTATCCTGTTTCTGGTCTGTTTTTTTCCTTCTCCTGTTTTTTTCTTTTGAGAAACTGCAACGTGCAGGGTGACTGCACGGACTGTCCAGGCGAGCCCGTTTCATCTCCTTCTCCCTGGAGCATGTCTGGTATGTAAACAAAGAGCTGCCACACCACTGCAGAAATATGCTCATCATGGCCTCTCTCAAAGCCTGTGGAATGTGTGAATCAGGAGAAAAGCGCACACACTGGAATGTGCACCTACAACCCTGGACAGTCAGAAAACAAGAAGGTAGCCACTGGTTCCTTAAAACTGCTGGAAATTAAATTAGCATCTGAACTCACAAATTTGAAATGGTCACTTCTTTGGTTGTTGTTTTGCACATTATCAGTGTCAAAGTTGAAAAGGTAAGGCATATTGCAACAGCAAATTTTACTTGGCTGAAGCATGATATTTTTCACTTAGAACAGGTAAAGTTTTAAGGATTCTGTGCAGTCGTTTAGTTCAATTCTCTGCAACCCGATCCAGGAGGGAAACCAAGAAGGCTTTCTTTTTAGAACCATTTTCCAGTTCCTCATGGAGGATCCAGAATCATCCCCACTGCAGAAGATATAAATACTTCTGGGTCTACCTCAGGATCTCCCTCCGGCTCGGAAATCGTGACGTACAAAAGAGGAAAAACCCTGGAAGTATTAAGATCATGTGAATGAGCCCCGATCAACTGAATCCTTTCAATAGTGAGAGTTTACGACAGGGATGTTTAACATTTCATTGGTTGAGTGTCTGCTGAAACTCAATCCCACAGAGGACTACTCTGTTTACAGATGCAGGAAACCACACTAACCGGTGCTTATAACATGACATCCGAAGAGGAACATTACTGTCATAGTCAACAACCTTAACTCAAAAGTTACATAAGGGAAGCACATCATTTACAACCAGACGGTGAGTTGTGTATTTTAGCAACATCTCATTTTCAGCATGTTTATGCTCTTGTCAGTTAGAGATTTGTGAGATCAGGAACATTTATAGAAGCGAAAAATTGCAAGTAACCCATACTTCTCTGACTCTGTTTTGTCTTTACCATTACACAATGTCTCCCTCTCTCCCTCTGGGCCTTAAGATCTCAGTTATTTTAAATATTTTTCCTTTAGCATTGAGCATCCAGAGCTGTTAAAAATCAACTAAGTGGTAAAATATAATGTCAACATGCAGAGTGTGAGTTCAGTAAGTGTAGCATCCTAAAAAAAATATTGCATGTTGAAAATATTGGCTAAAAGTTGCATCGTTCTAATGCAGACACACATTGTATACTTTAAAACCTTGACCCCAAAACACAAAACAAAGGAAGGATGCATCCTATATGACATACTGGCTGCAAAGATGTGACGGGATTTAGTGCTTTACAAAATACGCACCATTCTTTCATGTTTGAACCCACATAAAATGTATTTTTAGATTAGCCAACAGACATGGCAACATAAGATACAGTGCAACGGAAGCTTGGAGAGAAGTGCATTACAAAGCAATTACAGCAACCCAGTCTTGCAAGAGAATGTGTCAAAGTGACTCTGAAGCGTGCAAAACATTAGTTTCACAATAAACCCTCAATGTCTGTACAAAGTTCAAGTTTTCATGAACGAGTTCTCACAAAGCGACATTCTCACACATTTCTAATGCAGGATTATATTAACACTTAATGTATAATCTGATGACTAGCAGCTGTCACTGTTGAATTTATTCATTTTAATTTGGAAAAGGGTGTTGTGTGAATTTCCATTCGTGGGAGATAGGCACTATCCTATGACTTGTCATCACAGTTCTTGGTCTTCTGTTGTCATTAAAAATATTGGTATTTGGACTCCAAATGAACTTATTAATCATAAATCTTGATAATATAATAGAACATGACATAATATTGGTTATTGCTCATTTCATAGACCGAGCAGCAGCCGCCTCAATTCTGACTATTGCAGAAAACATGCATTCAGAAATCTCCAGGCATAATCTTCAAGTTAATAACAGATGTGAAGGTGTTTTAAGCAACATTATATACTGCTTAAAACACTTTAGAAGCTGTTTCAGTAAATATAGCTTTAACGGTCACATATGTCAAACAAAATACTAAGCACAACAACAACAACAACAACAACAACAAAATCTGAGATGGCCTTTACTGTTTTAAATGTTTGGAAAATATGGCCTGGTGAAAATTTGAATTCAAAACATCTTCCTGTTTATGTTTTATGCTAAACATGAAGTGAAGGTTCAGACGTTTGTTTTTCATTTAAAAGCCGCCAAGGATGGAAAGAGACTCGACGTTACTTCCACGCGAATGCTCAAATGAAACAACGCGGAGCTACTTTATGGCCCACGTCAGCAAATGACCATGCAGCGTTAAGTCCATCAAATGGCTCTGGTTAAGACAGCCACTCTCCACACACAGGATTAGGTCTACTGACCCACACTGCCTGGACCACTTACGTAAACACAGCATAACAAGCCTGTTGTATAAAACAGTCCTGCAGCATAACCTACATATAAAGACTGCCAGCATTCCTCCAGTCGCTGTCCCTCCCCTGCTGGGGCAGAGGAATCTTAATTTAGGATATGGATCTCAGTCAGCAGGCGAATAGTGGATTCATCAGACAACCATATGTTCAAGTATCTCCTGGCTCATTAATGCTTCCTTTTTTTCCCCCTCACTGATAACTATGTGGATTGAAAAATCATTCCCCTTGTGAAAAAATGCTAAACGTACGTTTGTGTTGGAGGAAAGTGAGGTCCCAATTTGTCTGACTCTTACAGGAAGGGAAGCAGAGGTTAGATGCTATTCTGGGCAAAGCAGAACTCGCTCCATCTATTAGTAGTTTTCAGAAATCTGTTGTCCTCCCACACGGCCCATCTGTGTTGCCAGGTTAGTCAGAGGAACCGCTCCTGTTTCAATCTCCTTTTTGGGTCACAGGAGCAACTCTGCTCCCCGATTAAACAGTAACCTGCCAATCAGTTACCAGATCTCGGTCAAATCGAAGACACATCACACAATCTAATGCTAATACCCCTCCCACACACACACACACACACACACACACACACACACACACACATAAACACACACACACACATGCGCAAAGAGGCTCACACGAGCACCCACACATATTAGCATATCCTGTTTTTGAATTTGACTCATGTTCAGACTCGTCTTTCCTGCTGCGAGTTGACGACGGAACTGGGTCGTGACCGTTTACCTTGTAATCACGCAATATTTTATTTTGTGTGTGTGTGTGTGTGTGTGTGTGTGTGTGTGTGTGTGTGTGTGTGTGTGTGTGTGTGTGTGTGTGTGTGTGTCGCAGCAGGCGAATAAACTGGTGACGCCTTAATGCAGCCAAAGCCCCCAGTGGAAACCAGCCACCGTGCGGGAAGAGTTCATCCCATTTCAGCAGCTGATGAACATCTGTTCAGCATTAGTGGTTACAGCTTTGTGGTCCGTGGTCCTGTGGGTACAGTGCAGAACTCAAAGTTATTAATCCTCAGGTGTAACTGGATTCTGTAAAGAAAAAAAAAGAGCCAAGAACAAATTGTTGAATTCCCCTTGTGTAAACTAAAACCAGTAGCTGAAAATATTGTGAAGTTTTTTTTTTTTCATAAATAAGAAAATAAGAAAGCATTGCTGTACGTCATACGATATAAGGACATTTATTAAAAGGTTTAATTGACCAGTTCACACAGCAAAACTTTAACTTCCTCTTCAGCTGTTTGTTATACTTATGTATGCATGAATACATTTTCACTCTTCACAGTTCGTCTCTTCTGGGATTTGTTTGATCTGACTTCAAGTTTAATGTTTGATGTTAGGATATTACTGTTATTGCATAGCATGCTTTTAAAATTTACATCAGTTCTGCAGCTTATTGAGAACAATATTGCTTCATGAAACACTTTTGAGAAACTTCCTGAGCCATTCCTCTCTCCTATTATCCTCGATAGAAAATCAGAAGCAATCTGCAAATGGTGCAGGACTATAACTGAATTAAATGTAAATGACAACATGTTTTTCAGACTACAGTCGTTGCCACTGTGACACCAATTTGTATTTTTATGTCATTTTATTTTTCACAGTAGACCAACACAAATTAGTGAGTAGTTGTGAAGTGGAAAAAGAAGGATACGTGACTTCGCAATTATTTCACGCAGACTTTGACATCACAGTTGTTTTTAGGTCATTATGAGGAGTTGGAGGAGCTTGTTGACATTATGCTCCCAAAGGACTCAGAAAAATTCACTGTGAAAAATGAGAGCAGTCCAGCGGCACTGTCAAGAAGTAATGTGTGTGTTTAAGGCAATAAGGTGGAGTCAGGATTTTACCCACACTAAACAAAAGTCAAAGGTCTCCCAGCTGAAAGACAGGAGGATCGAGCTGAGTGACTTTTCAGGTTAACAGCTGGTGAAAACACAGGCATCAAAAACATATCCATGCTCTTCAGCTAAAAGCAGTACAAACAGACAATCATGTGAATTGGAGAGCGTCACTCTGACGCTCTCCAATTTTATTGCTGCTTAATTTTATTGCTGCTGATTTAAAACTTTTATGCCATCTACTCTAATAATAACATTTTTCAAATCTGTTGTGCTTTGTTAGAGTCGCTTAGAGATTTTTTACTCTGAAAGTTGTGTTTTTCAGCATCTTATAGAGTTTTATTTTTTCTACTGATAAAGAAATTCAGTTCGGAGTTGCTAGAAAGAGTTACAATGCAAGGAGGTCCAAAACTTTTTGAAGAAGCAGCAAAGACAGAGGCTTCTTTTCCTGCTTTGCACTGCACAACGATGGTTGACGTGTTAGATTACTTTTAGTCATTTTAACTTTACACAAATCAAACTGAAGTAAAATAAATCAAACGAAAAATAAATGACTAAGCACCGATCAAAATGAACAAAATTAAATGAAATGTAACTACCCACCCAATGAGTGGTGGCTGTCCAAGCACAAGCAGAGGTAGACAATCGATGGATGAATGGAAATCCAATTAAATTAAATCAGTGAGAAGTAAATCACAACTAATAAGTAAGAAATGTAACCACAAACATTAAATTAACATAAAATAGAACAAATCAAACCAAACATTGTTGACCAAACGTCTAAAACTACATTAAAGCAAATAAAACTGAAATAAATCAAAACTAGTTGAAACAAAAATTCAACTCAACTACATAAAAACGGATTATTTCAAAGCATTATTATTGTCCTGTTGTCTTTTCTCAATTACTCCCATAAAACAAACAAAACCTAGAAGTTGTAAAACAAATAATAAAAGAGATAGCAGTACATAACAGCTAGCAAGATTGTTTTAGAAAGTTCTTCAACCAGAGTTATGACAATGGATCCATTATTTTTGCCATTTAAATATGCTTGATCTCAGTTATTTTTTTTATATGTAGGTTCCTCTTTGTTAGATGTGCATCTGTTTCTTGTCTCTCCTTTTGCTACAAAGCCTCCTCACGTTCAGTGTTAGGCTCCCTTAAGAGGACATGCCATCACTACTGATTACACACAGGAGCAAAGGCAGGGGGAAAATAAGTAGGCCATGTTAGCATTATCTGTTTTTCAAGTGGGAAGTCAGTTCAGATGAAAGCCAACAAGGACTTAGAGACAGGTGAGGAATCTCGGCGTTGTTGAACTGAGCCAGAATGCTGTTGTTAAATTTACGCTTCCTTTCAGTTCAGCCGATTTCACTAATTCTCTGAAGTTTAAGTTTGCGTGGGATCCCTGAAATTGAACCCGACATCTCCTGCTCAAGAACTTTAAAATTTCCTTTACGGCTTCTGGTTTCATTTCCAAATCAGAGCAGCTGAGAGAATGCCTTTAGTGTGTGTCCATGTTATGGTCAGATATGTGGAAAGCTGTCCAAGATAACAATCAGTCAGCAGATGGTCGACTGACCTCCCCATATGCGAGGAGGTTTTTCAGGACAGCCTCTCTGTGAACATATCCTATTCACTGCTTTTCATAACCTTCACAGCTCTGACACAGATTTCACCGGCTGCATGATGCAGAGCACGCATCTGTTCTCCTCTGACGTCTGAGATTCTACGGCGTAACAAAGGAAACTGCAGGCAGTGAATGTTTTTATGTCTCCACTTAGTGCCGTGAGAGTTGCTCATATATCTGCGAACTACTGGGGGTGGGGTTTCTACCATGGAGGGATACTCTTTTGTCCCTTAATCCTGATAATCTTGGTGAAATCCCTCAGTATGGACTTGGATTAAATATTGAACTGTAGATCCAGCTGGCCGTTATTAAATGTTAAAGGGCTGTAAGCCTAATTAGGCAAAGAAGTCCACTCCTGGGGCAGCGCTGAGCGAGGAACCTTCATGATGTATTCCCGACCACCACGTAGAGACATCACGGCTTCTGCAGGCTATTTTAGCCTTCTCCAGGGATTTTTTTGAATACATAAATAATTTACAAAGCGTTAGTGTAGTTCAGGGTCTGGACTGACCTATTCCAGTTCCTTGTTTTACGTCTAACTCTAGATTTTTCAGTCTCCCCTTCATTTGAAATCACAAGTGATTAAATATTCCTTTATAAAATGACCATTACTACAACAACCTGACCCTGTTTTAATTGTTACAGACACATTCTACACAAGCAGTACTGATGTGCTCAGGATGCATCACTGTGTTTTGTATCTCACAATAGTCACCGGCATGCAGCAGTACTTTCTATGCTTGTTGGCACCATCACCATGTTTTCAGATTTATCCTCACCACTTTAGACCTTAATTCAATTTAGCTTATGGACTTTGTTGGCCTGATTTTTGAAGGTGCCACATTTATCTGTAAAAGTAATGTCCTACCAAGACATAGATTAAGAAGGAGGTGGGCTCTGTGACCCAAAGAAGTTTTTTGATGCAAAATATGTGAACTTCGTGAAGGTGCCACTTTGACAAAAGTTAATTTATGACATGGACTGAAAGGTCCCTCATAGAGGAGGAAGCCATGACGTCAACATTAAGTCAGAACAGTTTTCAAATATTTAAGAACGAAAACTGTCCAGTGATCTGATGTAAGAAGATGTAGAAGCTAATGACTAGCTAGATTTGGAGGGGAAAAAAGACAGTGAGCCTAATCATACCATCAAAGAAGTTTCAAAGTCACTGAAATAAAACAGATTTAAAGTTTCTGAGAGTGTATCATAGAGCTCTGCTCTCAGTACCATAAGAGGTTTATGTAAAGCTTGACTGTAGTGTTTGTGTTTATATATATATATATATATATATATATATATATATATATATATATATATATATATATATATATA